>CM026894.1:7351004-7549738 GCA_015227895.2 Colaptes auratus | reverse complement strand
TTGAGATCACCAAGTCCAACCTACCACCAGCACAATCTAATCAACTAAGCCATGGCACTAAGTGCTTCATCCAGTCTCTTTTGAAACACTTCCAGTGATGGTGACTCCACCACCTCCCTGGGCAGCACATTCCAATGGCCAATCTCTCTTTATGAAGAACTTATTCCTAACACCCAGCCTGAACTCCCGTGGTGCAGCTTGAGACTGGTCCTCTTGTTCTGGTGCTGGTTGCCTGGGAGAAGAGACCAACCCCCACCTGGCTATGACCTCCTTTCAGGTAGTTGTAGATGGCACTAAGTTCTCTGAACCTTTTTTTCTCCAAGCTAAGCAACCCCAGCTCCCTCAGCTTCTCTTCATAGGGCTTGTGCTCCAGACCTCTCACAGCTTTGTTGCCCTTCTCTGGACACCATCCAGCAACTCAACATCATTCTTAAACTGAGGGGCCCAGAACTGGACTCAGGACTCAAGGTGTGGCCTAACCAGTGATGAGTACAGAGGCAGAATGACTTCCCTGCTCCTGCTGGCCACATGTTCCTGATACAGGCCAGGATGCCATTGGCCTTCTTGGCCACCTGGGCACCCTGCTGGCTCATGTTCAGCCTACTATCAACCAGTACCCCCAGGTCCCTTTCTGCCTGGCTGCTCTCCAGCCACTCTGTCCCCAGCCCGCAGCACTGCCTGGGGTTGTCGTGGCCGTTGTGTATCTCTTTCTTCATTGTGATAGGATGCTAAAACTGGCCCCTGATTAAAAGCACCCATCACATTCTTAACAAATGGGGAAAAACATGAGCCTCATGGACAGAAATTTGAGAGTGCACTCAGTGTGATTTTTTTTTTCCATTTGCTTGGTCTTTGAAAAATGAAGTTGAGCCAACAAGGAATGTGCAAAATATTTCTCTTTCTTAAGCCCTACAGTGCTGTCGTTGACTCTGTTGTCAAAGCATTCCAAAAACAATTGCTGTGATTAGCTGATGAAATGGATCTGTGAGTTACAGTCCATATAAATATTTTGGCATCAGTTTCATATTCATGCCACGGAATCAGCTTTGCTGAACCTCTGTGCTGGAACACAAGTGAGAAGGAACATAAGGGATGTCAGAGGGACCTTGACAGGCTGGAGAGGTGGGCACAAGCTAACCTCATGAGCTTCAACAAGACCAATTGCAGGGTCCTGCATCTGGGTCGAGGCAATCCCAGGCACAAATCCAGGCTGGGCAGTGACTGGCTGGAGAGCAGCCCTGAGGAGAGAGACTTGGGGGTGCTGGCGGACGAGAAGCTCAACAGGAGCTCTCAGTCTGCACTTGCCTAATTGTGGCCTTCCAGTATCTGAAGGGAGCCTACAAGAAGGCTGGGGAGGGACTATCAGGTAGTGACAGGACAAGGGGACTGGAATGAAGCTGGAGGTAGGGAGATTCAGACACATTCAGGAAGAAGTTTTTCACCATGAGAGTGGTGAAGCCCTGGAATGCATTATCCCGGGAGGTGGTTGAGGACCTGTCCCTGGAATTGTTTAAGCCCAGGCTGGATGAGGCTCTGGCCAGCCTTATCTAGTGTAGGGGTATCCCTGCCCATGGCAGGGGGGTTGGAACTAGATGATCCTTGTGGTCCCTTCCAACCCTGACTGATACTATGATACTATGATGTTTTACATGAATATTGCTGTTCCTAGGGAAAAGTATTTCTTTTACATCCCTATTCTATTTAATTTTTCTGCATGGTTCCTAGATAAATGCAAATCACACTCTCTCCCAGTATAAAATAGAGTGTAAAGAAAAATATGTAACTGTGAAATAATATGTGGTGTTTTTTTCACTAAACTCAAGGCCTTGTAGAGCTATTTACTAGGCTGAGATACTTTTTTCTTCTTCCTTTTATGGGGCTTCACAAAGTTATTCTGCACTGCTCAGCTGCCATGTAATTGTGTAAACTTCTGCCAGCAGCCTGCAAACAGGAGAATTTGTTTATAGAAGACATGAATGATACTGGCCATGCTACTGATGCAACTACAAGTTGGCCCAAAGAAACCTGCAAGGTTAAAAATTTGAGAAGCAATTTTTCACCAAGAGGAGAGTGATAAAGAAATGACAAAGAAAGTAGAGTTCAGTGGCATAGACACCATGTATTTATTACTGTGATCTGTACTGCTCACAAGTGGGCCAACATAGAGTAAAAGACCCCTTGAAAGTTCAGTACCTGGGAAGATGTTAAATCTTAATTCATCATCTATATTCTCTATCTAGCCTTGCCCCCAAAGGGCCT
Organism: Colaptes auratus; assembly: GCA_015227895.2. NCBI lineage: Eukaryota > Metazoa > Chordata > Aves > Piciformes > Picidae > Colaptes > Colaptes auratus. The sequence goes on along the minus strand of CM026894.1, from coordinate 7,547,479 downwards.
GAGACTGTGATAGTATCTGTAGATGAGATGAAAAGCTTTCTGCCATAATTTTCAGTGAGGGAACAAGAGTGAATTTGGTCAATCTTAAAAGCAGTGCTTGTCCCTAAGTATTTTCTGCTGTACCCTGCAGTAGAGCCAACCATCAGGAAGGTGAACCTGAATATGCAGACCATGTCTAAAATTCTCTCTTCCCATTGACCTTGCTGGTGTTACTGTGCATTTCATAGTTATAGTTTCATAGTTTCAGTTAGGGTTGGAAGGGACCACAAGGATCATCTAGTTAAACCCCCCTGCCATGGGCAGGGACACTCTACCCTAGATCAGGCTGGCCAGAGCCTCATCCAGCCTGGGCTTAAACACCTCAAGGGACGGGGCCTCAACCACCTCCCTGGACAACCCATTCCAGGGCCTCACCACCCTCACAGTGAAGAACTTCCTCCTCACATCTAGCCTGAATCTCTCCACCTCCAGCTTCATTCCATTCCCCCTAGTCCTATCACTTCCTGATAGCCTGAGAAGTCCCTCCCCAGCCTTCTTGTAGGCCCCCTTCAGATACTGGAAGGCCACAATGAGGTCACCTCGGAGCCTTCTCTTCTCCAGACTGAACAGCCCCAACTCCTTCAGTCTGTCCTCATAGGAGAGGTGCTCCAGCCCTCTGATCATCCTCATGGCCCTTCTCTGGACACCTTCCAGCACCTCCATATCCCTCTTGTAATAGGGGCTCCAGAACTGGAGGCAGTACTCCAGGTGGGGTCTCAGCAGAGCTGAGTAGAGGGGGAGAATCACCTCCCTTGACCTGCTGGCCACACTTCTCCTGATGCAGCCCAGGATCTGATTTGTTTTCCGGGCTGCAAGTGCACACTGAGAGCTCATGTTGAGCTTCTCGTCCACCAGCACCCCCAAGTCTCTCTCCTCTGGGCTGCTCCCCATTTACTTTCCTGGGGGTGAAAGGTAGGGTAGCTTGGGAGTGGGCTTATCCCAAATGGCTTATTCAGAGACTTCTGTGTAGTTCTGACTTCAGGAAAAAAACTCATGAACAAAGAGCAAATGAGCATGCAGTTCACTTGATTGATCCATGTCCATAGTTTACTGCTGAGGTTTTTCACTTAGTATTCACTTCACAAATGAGAGATGTAAAATGTTTAAATTAAATGAAGCAGAAATTAAAAAAAGATATTGATTCCCTCCTTTCCCTCCATCCTTCTTGCTAAAAGTTTTTGGCTCTTTTACACTGCTGGCCATGCTACATATTGGCATTTACACTAATGAAGAGCCTACCATGTTTCCTAAATGTTCCACTACAAGGACCTTGTTAATAGCTTCCATTTATCCAGCAAAATAAAACTTCTACAACCTCCAACCCACTGTGTAATAAAGCAAAGACACAGAAGGGGCATGAAACTGGAGTCTCTCCTTAACTGTGCCATCTTTATCCTAGTGCCACAGATACTTTGTTAAGGGGGATAAAACCTGGTGGTGCAGGTTAAATAAGCCTGACCAAGGGCCTGTATTTGTTGCACTCCAGTGATGGAGGTAAAACAAGAAATGAAACCTGAGCGTGGCCCTGTGGTTTGTAGCACAGTGGTTACTGGGAGCCTCACTGATTCATGTAGAGCTGCTATTAAACTTAATATTCAGTCTGGGCAGTAATGTTGACAATTAATTTATTAACAATCTTCAGCAAGTCCAGCAATGTTACAGCAGCAATGGCAAGGATGTAACTGATGTGTGGTTCATCTCCCAGCCTGTGCTTTAAGAGCTGAACTGAAGAGTAACTGAAGAGTTAAACTGAAGAGCAAAGATTCTTCTCATGCTCTAAATAAGATACTTAGTCACCAGGAAAAATAGTAATTATTTTATCTATTTTTTTTTTAACAATTATTTTCTCTTAACATGTTATGAAGGGCTCTGTGGTCTTCACCTAATCAGCTATTTTTAAAGGGTCATTTAAAGTCTACGAGCCATAAAGATTGAAAAATACAAATGCTAGTAACTTCCTATGATTAAAAAAAATAATTGGACAGGAAATTGGACTTTTATTTCAATGAAATGACAGGATATGTAAGTAGTCACAAAGATACACACCTGTAAAGTTATCAATGCCAAGATTTAAAACAGCTTTAGTGGACACTAATATCATTTGCCTCCTGGTGGATGGAAGGATGACCATGAACCAGCAATATGCTCTTGTGGCCAGAAAGGCTAATGCCATTGTGGGGTGGATTAGAAGGGCTGTGACCAGTAGGTCAAGAGAGGTTCTCCTCCCCCTCTACTCTGCACTGGTGAGGCCACATCTGGAATATTGTGTCCAGTTCTGGGCCCCTCAGTTCAGGAAAGACAGGGAGCTGCTTGAAAGAGTCCAGGCAGGAGCCACGAGGATGATTAAGGGAGTGGAACATCTTCTGTACAAGGAGAGACTGAGGGAGCTGATGGCTCTTTAGCTTGGAGGAGACTGAGAGGTGACCTCATCAGTGTTTATAAATACGTAAAGGGTGAGCCCCGTGAGGATGGAACCAGGCTCTTCTTGGTGGTGCCCAATGACAGCACAAGAGGCAATGGTGGAAGCTGAGGCATAGGAAGTTTCATGTAAATATGAGGAAAAAACTGTTTCTGTGGAGGTGACAGCACTGGAACAGGCTGCCCAGGGAGGATGTGGAATCTCCCTCTCTGATGATATTCAAAACTTGCCTGGATGCTTTCCTGTGTAATCTGCTCTGGTGCTCCTGCTCTGGCAGGGGGGTTGGACTGGATTATCTTTTGAGGTCCCTTCCAGCCCCTGAAATCCTGTGATGTATTTTCAATAATTTGTCTTTATTATACTGCAGAATGCAGTCTTCTACAATCAAACAATGCAAGGGTTGCCACTGAGACTGCTGCTTTCAAAATGTCTGTATTTTCTCTTTGGAAATAGAAGCACTGAGAAATTCGAGCTCTGCTGGGCTCCTGTGTTAACCTGTATTTTCTTAAGAACAGGGGGAAGAAAAAAAATCACCAAAGGCTCCCTAGGTTATTTGTTTGTTTGTTTTCTCTTCTGAGCCAGGGAGCTGTTTTTAGACGTGGGCTGAGTTGGATTTTTCCTGCGCTCAGACAACTCTCGGGTTGGGGGCAGGGATGCCTGTTACAGTAGATGAAAAAAGTTTATTCCTTCTGTAGTGGTAATTGGTGTATAACCCTTTTGCAATCTAACAGTAACACTAATAAATCCTACAGTGCAGTCAACATGGGAGAAGAATAGAAAGCTGCTACGTCGTATGCCACCTGCATTGCAAACAGCAGAACAATTTCTGGAAGCTCTGCCAGATATCCCCAAAGATCTCAGCTACCTTCACTACATGCTGCTAGAGGCACTAATGTGAAAATGAAACTGATGCTTCTTGCATTCTCACTATTAAAAAGGTTAGTGTGTAGCTGTGTATCAAACAAAACTCTTCTGAGGCAATGATATTGTTTTCTCAAATCTACAGTCAGTACTTCAGATCATTTAAATTAATATCAGCTCACTGGGTGAAGAGAGAGTTTTCTGAGAGCCAACAGACCAAAACAAAATGAGATGTGTCCTTGGATGTTTTCCAGTCACTAATAATCTGTTTTTCTTGGATAAAAAAGTCTTGAAGAGTAGAAAAATACAAAGACCTGAAAAGGCAGCTTCTTCACGAGCTCTTTAACATCATCCCTGGGGCATTAGTGAGCCTTGAATGCTGCTGAAAGGAAGGGACAGATCTCAAAAAAAAAAGAGGAAAGATTAGCACTGACTCCAGGCTGAACAGCCCCAACTCTTTCAGCTTGTCTTCATAGGAGAGGTGCTCCAGCACCCTGACTGTCTTTATGCCTCTCCTCGGCAAGTCCCTGAAAGTGACAGGTGATTTATTTTTGTTGCAAGTAGCTGCCAAAGTTGCTCATTAACAGTTATTGATACCACAACGCTTTCTGCAATCACAGATTTTCTTTCGATTATTAGAACTTCTTTTAGCTTGGGTTCCTGAGAGCTTCCTCAGAGCAATGTAATCAATATTTTGGTCTCTCTAACATTTTCTTTAAAAAAAATGTTTCTCCCATTTTTCTTTATTTACTGAAATGCCCACTGGTCTCAGAAGAACTATTTTCTCGTTTTATTGCCCTGGAGAAGATTTTTTCTCAGAAGCTCCAGTGACTTTGCAATAGCTGGAAACAGGTAGTTCTATCTGTGATGTGTTTCTTGGAAGAGTGGCTGGAGAGCTGCCAGGCAGAGAGGGACCTGGGGGTACTGGTTGATAGTAGGCTGAACATGAGCTTGCAGTGTGCCCAGGCAGCCAAGAGGGCCAATGGCATCCTGGCCTGTATCAGGAACAGTGTGGCCAGCAGGAACAGGGAGGTCATTCTGCCCCTGTACACTGCACTGGTTAGGCCACACCTTAAGTCCTGTGTCCAGTTCTGGGACCCTCAGTTTAGGAAAGATGTTGAGATGCTGGAATGTGTCCAGAGAAGGGCAACTAAGCTGGGGAGAGGCCTCAAGCACAAGCCCTACGAGGAGAGGCTGAGGGAGCTGGGATTGCTTAGCCTGCAGAAGAGGAGACTCAGGGGAGACCTTATTGCTGTCTACAACTACTCGAAGGGAGGTTGTAGACAGGCGGACGTTGGTCTCTTCTCGCAGGCAGCCAGCTCCAGAACAAGAGGACACAGTCTCAAGCTGTGCCAGGGGTGGTAGATATTAGGAATAAATTCTACACAGAGGGAGTGAATGCCTATTGGAATGGGCTGCCTGGGGAGGTGGTGGAGTCACCATCACTGGAGGTGTTTAGGAGGAGACTGGATAGGGTGCTTGGTGCCATGGTTTAGTTGATTAGGTGGTGTTGGATGATGGGTTGGATGTGATGATCTCAAAGGTCTCTTCCAACCTGGTTTGGTCTATTCTATTCTATTCTATTCTATTCTATTCTATTCTATTCTATTCTATTCTATTCTACTCTACTCTACTCTACTCTACTCTACTCTACTCTACTCTACTCTACTCTACTCTATTCCCTATTTGAGAACCTCAACATGCTCAAGAGTTACAGTGTTCAGTGTCATTAAGCAAACTGTGTGCAAGTAAGAGATGAGGATGAATCCAGTATATCATGGTGAATATAACTGACTTTGAAAATTAGGCTTTATTGCAAATTCTTAGACCTAAACCAAACTAAACTGAATCTATAGCAGGTATTCAGCCCCACCTGGATGTGTTCCAGTGTGATCTGGTATAGGTAATCCTGCTCTGGCAGGGGGGGGTTGGACTGGATGATCTTTTGAGATCCCTTCCAGCCCCTAACATTTTGTGATTCTAGGATTCTGTGATGCAGTACAACAGGTTTTTCCAACCATGAAATAAAATCAGTAACAATTTTAGTGTTACTTTCATTTGTGTTTGATTTTTTTGATTTAAAAAACAGTTGTTAGCACATTTCCATTAATTTAAATGGGAGTAGGGTTGGACTAATAGTTCTTTACAATAGTTTGCATCCAGTTAATCCAGAGGAACTGTTAGTGCTGCAAGCTATACCAAGTGTTTGGTTTGCCTTATTATTACAGTATTAATAATTAAATGTTTTCAAATTTGTTTGTGTTAGAGCTTTGTTCTTCATCATTCTTAAACTGCAGCTTTGTAGCAAGGCATTTCTCTTGGGTTTAAGCCACTGTAAAAAGTAATCTCAGGCATGCAATTCTTTCCCCAGGTTTTATGTCATTTCTGCTGCTTCTTGCTATTGTTTGTACAGTGTGTCAGGTGGATTCTTTTCTGTTGTTTCACGCTTCTTTGTGGGAGTGGAAAGTGTTTTATTTCCTGTGATTTAAAAGAGAGGAAACTAGAGTTGATTTGGCTCTTTTCTTTACAATCACAACACTTTACCGAGGTTTACTCGGCAAAAAGAGGAGTGAAGCACTGACACGCAAGAAAGGAGCATTTCTCCTTAGCTGCACCTAGATTTACCTCCCCACTTTTTCATAGTTTCATAGTTTCATAGTTTCAGTTAGGGTTGGAAGGGACCACAAGAATCATCTAGTTCCAACCCCCCTGCCATGGGCAGGGACACCCCACACTAGTTCAGGCTGGCCAGAGCCTCATCCAGCCTGGTCTTAAACACCTAAGGATCAGTCTTTCCCCTTGCAATTTGTCAGTTCAGATTGAAAGCTGGCATCAATTTTTTTTTGTCAGTCAAAAAGAAACCTGATTAAATAAATCAGATTCAGCACTTTTATGGCCAGACTAAAGCAAATTCAACAAAATGCCCTGGCATTAGCTTTCACAGACTAAAATCAGTGTTCATGTAATCATCAGCAATTTTACCAATGTCTTAAACTTCTTGGCTGTATTTGCTCCCTTTTCATTTAATTATGGACCTGTATCTGTAGAAGTTGTTCTGACCTTCTAGCTTCATAGCCCCTGAGATGATAAGAATTTATGTATTTATTTGTTTTCAGGATGAACAGTTTGGGAGACTTCTCAATACTGACATTTCCTAAGTTGATCTTCCAGCTTCCCTGAGATAAAACTAATGATGCTGTATTTTCATTAACCCTCTGACTGTGAACGCTGTTCTTTCTTGCTTCATACCTGGTAACTTCAACTATCTTAATCCACAGAAGTGCTAATGTGTAAGTGTGTTCATGGTAGAGTCAAAGTTGGATGGTAATTGATAAGGGGCTGACAAAGTTCCATAATCTTTAGGTCTTTGCTTGGGTGATCTTCATAACAATGAGTAGTGGCTACCAGGAGGAATTATGGAGCAGTATTTTGCTTTCACCACTTTGCAGATACCTGAGTTAGGTGTCTATATGGACCCTTCCAATGAACTGAACTATGATCGTTTTAAGGCATATTTCTAACTCTTTCAACCTTATCCTAGGGAAAAAATGTGTTGGTTTCAGCCAGCCTAACAATAAGAAGGCAAAAATGTGGCTTAGAAATACCTTTATTCATCAGATTCACACTGTTACTGTCTACTCTGTGACTGGATCTGAAAAGTCAGCACTTTTAATTCTATCAGCCAACAACACAGACATTGGTTCATTATCAGAGGGTGGTGATGATAATCTGGGAGGATTATTTGACATCCTAATAAGACCGAATTAATTGCATGCTATCGTTAGTGTTTGAACAGGGGACCATCTTTTCTTCCACCAAACATTGAGAAGCTCTGTAAGGAATCCAGTGAAACATTGCTGCTCTAAGGTCCTCCTGCACAATATTTCCCACTGCTGCCCTGCCTTTTTTATGAATTCTTTTCTTTCCCCTGAAAGAATGTTCCCTTTGAGGAAAAATTTCTAAATGGCATTAGTCCATTACAAGAGCAGAGGACAAGTTGGTGGTTTGGGGGGTTTTGGTGCAGGGTTTTTTGCTTGTTTGGTTGGTTGTTTGTTGGGTATTTTTTAATGGTCTCAGAGGATTCAGTCTAATCCTTAAATCTGTGAAGCTGATAAAAGGAATTTTTTTCCCTGTCCACAGTGCAGTAGAGAATAATACAAATGGAGTTTGAAGGGGTTTTTGGTTTGTTTGTTTGTGGGTTTGTTTTGGCAGCAGTAATACAGTGAGGAATTAAAAAACCAGTGGGTTTCAACGACTGATCTATCTGTCTAGACCCTTCGAAAATCACACCATAAGTAATGACACGTTAGATGCAACTTTTTTAGACCAGACTGGCTGCTTATTTCAAGGACTCCTTTCTCATATCTCCATGAATTCCTGCCACCAGGGAAACATACTGAGCCTAAGCTATTCTGCAGATGGTTTTATTTACTGGCAACTGCATTTGGTTTGCGTGTCAAGACCGTGACATATGTCTCTGAAACTTTTAGCGTGAATGACCTGCTGGCTGACAACAAGTAGGTCTCTGGGAGAGAGATTAGAACAGAATTGTTCTGCCTCATGGCCCAGGCTTTTAACTACCTGAGAAAGCAACAATCTTCTCCATTTTGTAAAGCTGTTATAAGAAGTCATGCTATCTTTTAGTTGCTTTTTCTTTTTTTCCCCCACAGCTGTCAAAATGGTACTTAGTGAGTTTATCTAACAGACTGTGAACTGTAGGTGTAGTCACTGAGCTGATCCTGTTCTAATCATTGACCTTCAGTGGAAAGAAGGGGGGGAAAAAATCAAACAAATAATTTTTTTTTCCTGATCTTTGAAAAGCTGCAAAAACTAACAAAGTTGAATTCATTTGGGACAAAGAAGATGCTTTTCTTTTGCTGTTTCTTTCAGCTTAGTCGCATTTTGGATGGCACTCAGCTATTACAGTTGGAATACAAAACATCTCCACATCAACCCCTCTGAAAGCTAGGTCTGTCTCATGTAATTACACTGCTACCCAGAAAATACTTGCTTGTGTATCTTACATGTCTGTGCTTCTTAGCATCTTGGTAAACAGTCCAGATTAACACAGTGGTTTGGGTTTTTTGGTGTGTTTAGAGTTTTTTGGGGTTTGGTTGTTGTTATTTTCTTTAGAGGAGATCTGGAGAGAGAATTTGCCCTTCCTGCACTTTAGGTTGACCACAAGAGATTAACCTAACTCAAATGTGCTTTAAAATGACAAAGGTGAATTTTTGAATAGGAATCTTAATTTTTGGGGGGGGTGTCAGATAGGCTGCTGATATGAGCACCCTTGCAACTGTTACTTGTATCCCTGTGCTCAATGCTGAGGGACACACACCTGTTCACATTTTAGCAGCCTCATATACTTGGCATAGCCTGGCTGATATTTCTGTATTCTTCACATTCAATAAACTGGGAATAAACCTTAAAGCAAAGCCATTTTTTTGTGAAAGGTCATTAAAGCTTTCCAGAAGCCAGAACTGTTTGATGAGGTTCATGTAGTGAGTGAAGTGGTGCCACACTGGTGATTAATGTCAATTAAATAGTTTGGGCTGATCTTGCATGATCGAAAGCAATCTCATCCCATATTGTCTGCTGTGGGACTTGGCTGTGACTTTGGTTCTGGCTGTGGGCTGTTGGCTCCTCTCAAGCTAAGATGATAGATTATGAAGGTCATTTGCAAAGACTGGGAGGTGAATTGTTCATTATTGGAGAGGTTGTTAACATACTCTTTGTGCATTAGTCAACGTGGCCCAGAATATTCTAGTCACTGATGTGCTACTGAAACAAAATCAGGAGAACAAAAATGAGCTCAGCTGGGCCAGCTTTGTTTCCTTAGGTGTTTTACTCTGTCTACTGACCCTATGACAGAGTAATTGGCTCTCACAGGAGTGTAAGCATTTACAGGACCAAATATTAACACTAATAAGTGAAGTAGAAAGCAGATAACTCCCTGAAAGTTTGATGTTACAATGTGATGTCATGTGCCCTACAAGTCATCCTACAGAGAACTTGCACTTGCACTTTGGCCAGTTATTCATGTTATGGAAAGCTCATAGAGGAGTGGATAGTCTTTAGAGGCATTCTTAGCAGAATAGAAACCAGAGTTTTGCCATCACTGCTATGGATACCGGGCTGGCTCCAGAAATGGGGCAGCCCAGCTCAGGAGAGTGAGGGGGAGCTGAAGGGGGAGGAAAAGCTCTGGAGACCACTGCTAAGGGAAGAGTGGAAACAGCTCTTCCCCAGCAAGCAGCCACTTTCAGAATCATAAAAGGCAGGTCTGCAGACATTCCTTTAGCAGCTGGTTTCCTAAAGCATTTGCCTGCTCTGTCTTCTCCAAGCGCAATCTGCTTAAGGCCTGGTCCTGCTGCCAGCAACCTGCTGTCATCTTGGCAGATACCATATTGCCTAAGAAAGTCTGTTAGAAGTGCTGGTTACCTGAATTGAAAAGGGGATCCTGGATTAAATGAGGACTAAAATATCAGACAGGCAATTTCCTTGGCTTGGAAGTGACTTTCCTGCCCCTCAAATGTAGGCCATGAGGAAGGAAAGAGAGGATTTTGATTTAAATATTAACTGGAATCCCTTCTCTTCCCTGCCTTACTTGGGTGATGGATGGCTTTGAATCATACTGGGAGCCTATAAGGACTCCTATGTATGTCAGTCAGTGGCCTTTTCTTTTGTTAAAACACACACTCAGTACTGTGTTAAAGGACAGGACGAATGCTCTTTTGAAATCAGTCACATTCACCCTGAAAGGCGAAGGCAAAAGTCAGCATTTCCTGCAGGAAACAATTTTCACTCACCAAGGACAGAACTGATACACAAAACAAGAATAATTTAACAAGTTGGTACTTCAAAAAGCTGATAAAATGTGTATTTTCCAATGGCATTTGGGATTCTATTAAACAAATCCTTGCAAATTTGTTCTGTTGTTTAAGTTTACCTGAAGGGTGGTTGTAGCCAGGAGGGGGTTGGTCTCTTCTCCCAGGCAAGCAGCACCAGAACAAGAGGACACAGTCTCAAGCCTGCACCAGGGGAAGTTTAGGCTCAAGGTGAGGAGGAAGTTCTTCACTGAGAGAGTTGTTAGCCATTGGAATGTGCTGCCTGTGGAGGTGGTGGAGTCACCATCCCTGGAGGTGTTCAAGAGGGGATTGGACATAGCACTTGGTGCCATGGTTTAGTCATGAGGTCTGTGGTGACAGGTTGGACTTGATGATCTTTGAGGTCTCTTCCAACCTTGGTGATTCTGTGAAGTTTTGTAAGCAGACATTTATTTTAATGTGTTTTCCTTTGTGCAGATAAAAAGTGAAGTCCAGACAGGCTACTTTCTGTAAGAGTTTATTTGAGGATTCACCAAGAACAAAGATTTTTTCAGCTGTATTAAAATCAAGAAGTCTGGCTTAGAGGTATGTCTGCCCCTTTTCCTTATATTTTATCATTTATTCATCAAAAACTGCAGCTTGGGAAAAAACCACCAAAATTATTTCACAATGGTTTTGGCTGAGTTGGATGAGGGAAAGCAGTTTTAAAAGCTTTAAGAATTTTCACTAAAAGCAGCACTCCATTGCTGTGAAGCTATAAACATCTTATTGAAACACAGCTAAAAATTCTGATATTTATTGAAATTAAAAGTTTAAGACTTAATTTTTTTCCTACAGGTCTTTAATCAGATTTCTTGGCTCCAGTTGCTGATGTTGGTTATTCTGAATCTTTCTTCTAGTCATCAGAGAGCCCTTTTTGTAATGAAATATAATGATCTAGTTCCAAATGAAATTTGACTTTTTTGGAATGATTATTTCTTGGTTGTATTTCTCATTCTCAAGTGTTCCCCAGGCCAGAATCCTTCCCCTATCAATGGTAAATACCATGGGCTTTGGGACCAGGATGTTAGAAGGCCTATCTATATTTATCTTTGAGATTGGATTAAGACACTAGCAATGAGTACAGCCATTTATATATCTCTTCATGGCTCTGCTATTCCTAGCTGTCAGCATTTGCTTGAAGGATATCTCCATTGTACATTGTCACCTTCAGTTTTGCCTTAGCTAACCACACTTTTCATCTGAAAAAACAAGAACCAAATTTTTAAGAAGAACTTTTACTCCTTCAACCCTTAACCCCAATAGTCATACTCATAGCCATATCACACCAATTCATCACATACAGATTTTTATTGCTGGAATTCCTCAGTGAAGGACAATTTGTCAATTACTGCTTTATTGTATGCCAAATGCAGTGGTTCAAAACTTCCTTTTTAAAGCAATGGCTTATCTTATGTCCAGTAACCTTAAAATATGGATTTCTCTGGTAAGGTTGATCATCATTTTTCTGCTATTACTGATTTCACACACTGGAGTTCCTTCACAAAAAACACCCCTCAACTGTTGTTTGTGATGGTTCTCTATTGCCTGCTCCCTATCCCACTACCATTTTCAGCTATTCCCTCAAGAGCTGGTTTGATAAGGAAAACCACAATTCACGATGGTTCTCTCCTACCAACTAAATTTAAAGTTGATACATAGTAAAGTGAAGCCCAGATCAACACTAAATGCATTTATTTCTTGTAATGCACTACTGTCAACCTTCCAGAAACACTGTTCAAGAATGAAAGTTAAATCACTTGCAAAAGCAGAGTGTTTTTCATTTTATTGTTTGTATTCATGCATTGTTTAATTACTGTCTACCAGTTCAATGTCAGGTTACCCTCCACTGCTTCCTTCAAGGAATGGTTATGCATGAGTGGTAAACTAGTGACTATAGGGTAGAGCATCACTGAAAAGGTGGCTAACATTTCTCACTGCCTCACTGGGTTGCACCTTTCTTGGTTTCTTTTCTCCACTTCCCTCCTTCTCTCCTTTCCTCTCTGTGCCCGGCACCGACGTTGTTTTTCAAGTCAGAACCCACAAAATCAATGCTACAGCTCTCTCCACAGAACTGCTTTATCTCTGCATTTCATGACTCACTTATGCTCATGAATGAAATGAGTAGAACTGTCTGCTTTTATGAAGGCTTGAGATTTTTTTTTTTCTTTTATGGCAATAAGAGATAAATTGACTGGGTATAATTGAGAGAAGGATGTGATAGATTCAGCTTCACTGTGTGAGCAGAGAGCTTTATTGTCTGCTAATGCAGACAGTGTTTTCACGATTGTGATGTCAATTTGGATAAGGCCTCTGATTTTTTTTCAAGGGAGTGCCTGCTCTGTCTATTCTAAAGTTGTGTTACTTTGGAGATACACAGAACTGAGCTCACAGATTATCTACACACTTCTGAATAATCTTGAAACTTGCTTGTTCCAACAGATTTACTGGGACCAGAGAAAGAGAAAAAGGACAGAAGTGTGAAATAAGCTAATGCTGAATGCTGTCAGTGCTGTACTGAAATCTTTGAAGAGGGAAGACACAGGAGTCTGTGGGCAGTAAGTCCACACAAAAAAAAGAGAAGACTATAGGTAAACAGAGAACCCTACTTTACCCCATCCTGAACCAAGTCTTTCACTGCACAGGGACCCACTTTTCTCAGTGACTGACTGCCGTTGAAGACCTTGTCATTGTGCAGATCTGTTGAAGACATGACATGTGTGTGGGAAGTGATTACAAGACTTGCAAGGCAATGCTCCACAGTGAGTTACCTGATAAGCTACAGAAGTCAGTGTTTAGGAGATTGTATTTAATGTATTATTTCATCTAACCATAGCCACCTAAACTAGTAGTCTAGGCTGCAAGGGCCAAGGGAGAGGGAAGGGCATCACAAGGAGATTGTATTTAATGTATTATTTCATCTAACCACAGCCACCTAAACTAGTAGTCTAGGCTCCTAGGGCCAAGGGAGAGGGAAGGGCATCACAAGTGTTTCATCTCTAGATGAAGATCCCTCTTGTCTACCTATTTCCATAGTTTTTCAGGTGAATTGTCAGTAAAAATTAACTTTCAGATGCAAGAAACTGTTCTGAATTCTCTTCAGAAATGCTGCTGAGAAACTGCTTTTGGTGTGTTGATAAATACTCACGGAACTAAGCAGCTGCAGTTACTTGACAATATAATTCCACATTTGTCAACATTTTCTAGGGGTTACCTTTGTCTTGCTTATGTAAGGCCCATTAGGGTCATCCCTGATATAGCTAATCCAGTAAAAAAATGTTGGTTGGTCTTCTGAAGTCCTGTGAAGGTAATTCCTTATGCAATGTCATTATAAAGAGCCATTTCCCACCCCAGCTACCTAGAATACTGTACCTGGTCTGAGAGAAAGCTTTCTCCACATGATCCTTTGCAGCAGCAGAGTACTCACATATTATCTCTGTCTAGACTTGTGTACTGCCTTACTTTCTCTGAAGAAAGTGGCATGTAGTGTTTCACAAATACAATTTACACTAAAGTTTCAGCTTAACCTTAAATTCAGGGTTTTTCCTGCTGTCCATGTTGTGTGTGTTTATTTTTGTTTTGCTTTAATTAATTAACCACTTTATTATCTCCTTGTTTGCTGGCTTTTAAAAGGGTTTTGTTTGGTTGGTTGGTTTTTTTGTTTGCTTGTTTGTTTTGAGCTCTGTACCAGGCTAAAACTGGTTTAGAGCACACTTTCTATTTTCATTAGCACTACAATCCATAGATAACTTGGGGGTTTTTTGTTTGTTGTTCCCTGCCCCTCCCACCTACAGATACAACAGAATAGAAGCTTCTCTGCTTTTCACAGGTTAGAGCTGCTGGTTTTTTGCAAGTTAGAGTTTACAGTAAAGGCAATAGATTGGGATGAAGGAAACCTGGTTATCAAGTTGTTTGTAATAACCTAGCCTTATGTGAGGCAAGACATTATATTGCACTTAAATAATGACCTACCTTTATCTTCTCTTGTGTACCTCTAAGGACAGGGGCTGCTGTGCCTCTGTAGAGAATCATTTCAGTCTTGTCTGTCAAAGCTAGATAAAGATCCTAAGATCTGGCATGAGACAAATAGACTTCAGTTGCAATGGATTTCAGCATTTACTGTAACAGTGTATTCTCCTTTGAAAATCCCAGCTATAATTATCATCATGGTTTGTGCTAAATGGTACAGTGGAACAATGGGACTTAGATCAAGGACCTCACAGCAACTGAGAAAATTATTTAGGAAAAGATGCCAGAACATTTTATGTTCTACTGTAGCCCAAACTCTTGAATATCCATTTCTTTGGTAACAGGACCAAGCTCACTGGAGTCTGAATTTCAGCCTGGTTTTTGCTTTTGCTTGTAAATCTCAGTCTTGTCCCTCTGGGGACTTGTAGCAGATACAAAACCTTTACTATTGTGAGGCTGTAAAATCTTGTGATTTTAATATGAACTTTTTTAAAGGTGAATAGAAAATGCTAGTGTTTGAGTCCTGTGTTCAGGATTTTTGGCTGGAAATTCATTATATTTTTAACCCATTTGATGGTTAATTACTTTTATGTGATTTCCAGGAGTTTTTTAATGAAATATTTTAGTGTACCTCATGGAGGAGATGGACAAAGCCTTTTCCTATATGAAGGGGAAGTAATGTGGACTGGTTCTCAAACCAGCTATATCCTTTTGCTATACATGTGCTCTCTCACACTTGCTGGGCTCTGTAGCAATAAAATGGTTCCATATCTAGCAGTTAAACTTAATGCCAGGTAAGTAAGTGCTTTAGTGCTTCAAACTGACAAACAAGAGGTTATTTTTTCCAAATCAAGGTAGAAAATGAATAGAGGGAAAGGGATGCAAGGTTCATAAAGTTCCTTGAAAACACTGTTTGGCTCATAATAAGAGCTGTAAAATGTTTACCTCATTACTGTTGCTCTGTTACTGTTGAGAGTATATTGAATACTACAGGAAAATAAGGCACCATCTGGTAGAAAGAGACTATATCAAGCCAGGTTTCATTGCAGTATGTCCTCTGCTCTGTGACACCACACATTGCACTTGTCTACCACATAAAAAATACTGTGTATGAATTCAACCTGAGATCATGATCTGGGGATCTTCTGTTCCTTCCCCAGCACGTGTACCTACTGACTTCATAGTATGTGTGTGCTGAGTCTACCGAGTGTGCTGCATTAGCTGGACCAACAAGCACACAGGGCAGAGAAAGCAGTGTCTTTCATGGAAGGGGCTGACCTAACCTCTGTTTTCTACCAGTGGAAAGGCCAAGAATATTAGGTTCTACAGCTGTGCCACCATTTTCATGTGTTGCTCTAGAAAAAGCAACAGCAAACTCCTCTTAGGGAAATGTCTTTGGCTGTTATGGGCTGGGCCACAGAGAGCTTTGAAATTAAAGGCTCTGACTGACTTTAGCTCACAGGAATCTAAATATCTGTAAGCACTGAAAAGCAGCCTGAAAGCCAAGAACAATAATATAATATCATAACTTGAAAAAGTGGGGGCTTTATGATAGATATATGAGGAATGCATAAAAACTTTGCCATTGTTCTAGATGCTAAATTTGGGAAAATATATTAAAAATAGTAGGTACCACACTTCCCCCCTTTATTTTCCCTTTCAAAATGTCAGAATTCCAAGTGCAATTTTGGTTCTTTTCTGGTCTTCTCTGCAACTAGGCTTTGCTGAGGCTGTTGGTTGAGTATATACACTGATGGTGGTATCTTCTGTCCCACAGACAAACATCCTTGGGTCTCTTGGGGTGAATGCATGCTCAATTTCAGATATTCTGTGTGTAACATCAAACCTCTGCACTGGGGATTCCTGCTTAGTTCATAGTATCATAGTATCAGTCAGGGTTGGAAGGGACCACAAGGATCATCTAGTTCCAACCCCCCTGCCATGGGCAGGGACACCCACACTAGATCAGGCTGGCCAGAGCCTCATCCAGCCTGGGCTTAAACACCTCCAGGGACAGGGCCTCAACCACCTCCCTGGACAACCCATTCCAGTTCTTTGAATACATTTTTCTTTCAAGGTTATCCTTAAAATAGATGAAGAACTCATTAATTTGAAGGTATCATCTGCAAGTTTGTCCCCTGCTGCTGTAAAATATACTGTTGAAGTCTCTGTGTTGATAGCTTATTTTGTATCGCAGATTCCTCTGTTTATACCAGTGGTGGTGTTTACAACCCCCTTCCTTCCTAATGAGGATTTTAAGACAAATAACTGTGTTTTGGTTGTTTGCTTATTTTCTTTCTTTATTGTTTTTTAAAACCCAAGACGTTATAGGCTTCTCTACAGTATTTAGTCACAGTAATATATGTGTGTGTGTCTACCAAAGAAAGGAGTTTAGAAGACAGCTTTATTCATAGAATTATAGAATCAATAAGGTTGGAAAAGACCTCAGAGATCATCGAGTCCAACCTGTCAACCAACACCTCATGACTAACCAAATCATGGCTTCAAGTGCCACATCCAATCCCCTCTTGAACACCTCCAGGGAAAGTGACTCCACCACCTCCCTGGGTAGCACATTCCAATGGCCAGCAACTCTTTCTGTGAAGAACTTTCTCCTCACCTCCAGCCTAAACTTCCCCTGGCACAGCTTGAGACTGTGTCTTCTTGTTTTGGTGCTGGTTGCCTCGGAGAAGAGACCAACCTCCAGCTGTCTACAACCTCCCTTCAGGTAGTTGTAGAGAGGAATAAGGTCTCCCCTGAGCCTCCTCCTCTCCAGGCTAAACAATCCCAGCTCCCTTAGCCTCTCCTCATAGGGCTTGTGCTCAAGGCCTCTCCCCAGCCTCGTTGCCCTTCTCTGGACATGTTCAAGAGTCTTATAGATACTATGAAACTATGAAACTAATATCCTTTTTAAATTGAGGGTCCCAGAACTGGATGCAGTACTCAAGGTGTGGCCTAACCAGTGCTGAGTCCAGGGGCGCAATGACTTCCCTGCTCCTGCTGGCCACAGTGGTTGGATAGATAGCCTCTTAGGGGAGTAAGAAACCTTCTATTGATTTCAGTAGATTGGCAAAACCCCAACCCAATGGGCAGTTAGCTCAGAAACCTGACCCAATTTTTATGGCACTTGCTTAACGATCCTACATGTTGTTTACTCGCTGTACTTTCAGAAACACAGTGCGTTGGTTACCGTTCACTGAGTTTCACTTGCCCAGGTCTGTCTGATTCTTTGCTTTTCAAACTTTCCAAAGTCAAAGGCTGAACAATTGACACCTAGAAAAAACAAGCAGAGTTAAACAGAACTTGACAGGTTGCAGAAAAGAGAGAGTGAACAAGATGGGAACAATGAATAGCAACTAATTATTATTTCGCTGGTCACCACGACACAAGGAAAACTTCCAAAGGCTGTGAAATTAATTGCATGCAGAACAGCACTCAAGGTGCTTAATATTTTGTCTCTCTGGGACAATTTGCTGGAGACATCTTTTGAACTACAAATACAAAGCAGGAAAGATGGGGGCTCTCTCTGCCTGTGTCATTCTTCATTTTAATGAGGAAAAAAATGTCACACCGAGCAGTGTGCATTTGAAATATTACAATATGCTTCAGTTTTATTTCAGAGTAAGAATGTTTCTTAAAAGAGCCCTAATGAGTCTAAATTCTAGACCTTGTTGACAAGACATCTGCTTACTTGGCCTGTGGTTTGTGTCTCATCTATAAGCTCATTATCATATATATTAAAAGAAACCTATTAAAATATTTGCATTTTAAACTGAATGATAGAGCCCCCCCCCCCCCCCCCCCCTTCCCTCCCCATCATGGAGAAACTTGGTGGGTTTGTCATGCAAAACAATCTACTAAGGAGAGAGAAATGTTTCAGCTATTTGCAAACCATTTGACATTTATGTAATTCTTATAATTACTTTTCCCTTTAGTAGTTAAAGCTGGAAGGCTTATATAATATTACTTTCCAAATTCACAGTTTAATGTAAATAATCTTTTCTGTACCCACAGACCTCTCAGCTGGATGCTGACTACAACCCTAAGGGTGCTCATTCTTTCCTAGGGTCTTATTTATTATTTTCCTCTTTCCTCATCAGTTTGCTATTATTCTCTTTCCTGCCTCTTCAGCCCTGTAGCTGCACATGCAGTGGGTGAAATGGCACTCAAAGCCATGCTGGTTGTTTGTTTAAACAAATAATATGGAGATGAAAAGAGCAGATGATTGCAAAGATACAATAAATCTGATTCAGAAGCTCACCAGGCTCTTGAGAGGTCTTACCATTTAGAACATCTCCCACTTGGACCTGGGGCTCTGAGCTCCTCATCTCAGCTCAGAGTGCAGGAAGTTCCTTTTGTTTTGGCTGTCTGGGTCTGATCCTTAGCTGTCATCATGTGAGGACAGGCTGAGATGAATTTGGCTGCTCAGCCCTATCTCAGCTCTGAAGTTCCTCTGAGAGCAAGCTTGTGTTTTCCAGTTTGCAAAAGTTCTTTTGGGTCTCCTTCTGTGGTAGAACTGGTAAGAAAAATGCTGGAATGCACCCACCAGGTAAAGGGCTTCTTTCTCTCTTGCTGTCAGGCTTTCTAGGTCCTGTTTGTAAGAAAACCTCTGCACAAAGGATGAGAGGGGTGCTAGAGCAAGTAACAGGGAAAAAGGCATCTAATAAGATTCAGCTGGTTTCTAGAACCTCCTCAACAGAAACAGGCATCCTCAGAGCAGGATGTTTTCCCCAGCAAGCTCAACTAGTGGAAACTGAAGAGGAGCTATAACTGGCTTGATCAGCAAAACCAGAAGGGTGGTCTTCTCTGAAGGTGTGTAGCAGTTCCCATCACCTCTGCTGGAAGAGGTGCTTGGCTTGGATGCCCAGCTCTGTTAATGCACCTGCTTTGACTAGCATCCACTGGACCATGCTGTGATTTTTACTTCAGGGAGCAGGTTCCCAAGAAGGAAACGCTTAGCAAAGATGAGAGGAGTTTACTCTGGACTATCACAGGTTAATCTGAGATGAGTATTTCTTAGTGACAAGACTAAATAAGAACAATTTGGTCAGCAATGGTTCTCCTACCTAGCAAAAAGCCATCTTTATTGCCCGATATGCCTCTGCCAGTCTTCTCTCTTTAAAGAAAATTAATACAATTATGACTGTGGCAGTTTCTTAAAGCATCCTTAGTGCCTTCTCAGGCATTTAAAGCATTTTGTTGCATATTGAAAGCAGCTGCATGGGGAAAGGAAAGCTCCTGCTGCTTCTCCAAAGCAGTATGTATAACATCACAGCTGGAAATAGCATGTTTTAGGAACTGGATTTATCCCCTCTGCTGTGTGGCATAAATCCTGCTTCCTCGCTCCATGGCCTGCCCATGCATTTTTGATGGCCTCATCCTTCCAGGTCCTGAACATGGTGCAGAGGAAGGATTTAATTAAAAGCAAACATTGGTTCAGAGATTTCTAACTCTTCCACCTCCTCTGCTGCCTAGCAGGAGGAAGCAGAAAGTGGTAGGAATCAGTAAAGGTATTTCCTACTGACTGGAATTCTCAGGTACTCACAATACCTAATACATCATTTCGGAGTCACAGTTGTAACCCTTGCAAAGCAGCAGAGGGTAATGCCTCACATAGGACAGAATCCTCTGTTCTGTTTTATAACACCTAGTAGAGGACAAGGTCAGACTTGATGGGGCTCTGAGCAACCTGATCTAGTGGAAGTTGTCCCTGCTGACTGGAGGTGGGGAGGACTAGATGACCTTTGGAGGTCCCTTCCAACCCAAACCACTCCATGACAAACTTCCATGACCTCCATATTCTGTTGTTTATTCCTCTCAGACAATGCATTTTGTTGCCAATTTTAATGAATTGCCAACTCTTTCCTTTTTTTCTCTGCCCTTATTTTTTTTGCCAGCTGCACAGTCCCTCTTCTGAAAGGATCTGAGTCCTTCACAGTCCTTTGTTTTTTTTCATGTCCCCAGGCCCTGTGGAGGGAAGCTTGATAGATAACTGAGGTGGAGGGGAAAAATGCTCTATGTGAACAACTTAACTGATTAAAATCTGTAGGAGTTAAATGTTTGTAACTGAGCAAGTTGTTTGCTGTCATGCAGGACTAGAAGTAAGCAAACCCAAGATGGAGCCATGTTCCTAGATCCTGGCTCAAGCTGCCAGGTCAGTCTTACTTGCACTGCTGAGTGGCTTTGGATATGATCCTCTCCACTGTGAGTATTAAAAGCCGGGGAAGTTGTTTCCTGTTTCTCACCTTAGAAAATCTAGTTATCACTTTAGATGCCCAAGCACCTAGTCCTGTGATGAACATTAAACACTGAGCTACGAAACCTTGAGTAGCTCTCTAGTTCTCTGACCTAATTGTGTGCAGTATGTGCAGTGTGATTATTTTCGCCAGGGTAACGCTTGCACAGTGATCAGAAGCCTGCTATGGCTGTTACTGTATAAGCCCACAGTGAGGTGTCCCTGTCCTGCAATTTGAAACACCTGAGATGTTTAAGAGGTGGGGAAGCTTTGTTTGAACAATGGGGGAACTGAAGCATGCTCATTAAATATTTCATCCAGCATTACACAGACAGACTGTGGTGGGTCTGGAAAATGCTTCTGCCTTCAGTCTTATTCCTGTATCTTAACAGTAGGCCTCCTGCCACTCCTGTACACAAACCTGATATCTATATAGCCCAGTGACAGTTACTAATTAACACAAAAAGCTGGTTTACTTTATGAAGTGTTGGAATATTTTACCTTTTCATGTCTGTTGTGGTGTCCTTCTCTCCCAGCACGAGAGGGAAAGAGAGTAAGATCATCCAGATAGTCAGGTCTTTATTAATGAGAAGTTCAGCCAAGCATGCACTGGTTTTCCCATCACTCTGTGCTGTGGTTATCTGCAGAACAAGAGTACAAAACGAATATTTAATCTTTAAAAGGGGCTTTGGAAGATTACTTCAACCTTTACCCTGCCACAGCTGAGCTCTGCTTCCATCCCAAAAAGTTCTGAGTAACTTTTTTTCAAAGACGGACATATGCACGATGCTGGAACCATGCAAGAGCAGCCCTAGGAACTAGCTGATGAGAGAGATTGTCACCTGAAAACAAGACTGGAAAGTGTTTCCCTTTCAACTTTTTCCCCCCTCTTCCTTTTTCCTAACAAAGAAAAGTGGAACTGTGCATGTTGGGAGAGAGTGAAGGTCAGATGAGGACTATTCCTTGAATATTAAGAAGAAATGCTAACTCCTAACTCGGTGTGGGCTGAATCCTTTCCCTGTGTCACTGTGACTTTGTGGGCTCCCAAAGAATTACTTGGATCTTGGTTTTCACTGAAACTTTTATGAAGGAGCAAACAGATTTTCAGTAGTCTGTGGAGATTCCACCTAGATCAGCAACAACCTTAATTAGTCCTGCTGCTGGAACACATTCAATTGTGGTCTCTTAAGATAATCTTGCTCCTTCAGGAGTGTCCTGAAAATATGACCTGATTTTAGGCTGGAAGAAGATGAGGTTGTATAACCTTGTGGTGGTATTGGCTTGCCTGCATTTTCTGATGATGCATTTAAAACATAGAAGTTGCCTGACAGGAAAGAGAAGATATAAAAGACCATTTTCCAGTATAGTGGGAAGATGGTGGTCAAAACCTAGGCAGTTGTAGGGTTTTTTTTCCTTTAAACCTCAATTTCTGCTTGAAGAAATGGTTGCTTTATGATCATACTTACTATGTTCAAAGACATTATGAATTTACCTGCATGTTTCCCTTCAGTCTGGAGTGTGCTGTCATACAGAGCAGCTGCCTCATCCACATCACACTCTCTGCCCTTCACAGAGGTGGAGGAACTTTCCTGGTAGAGGAGAGGGAGATTGCAGGGCCTGGGCTACTAGCTGGCTAGTACAACCCAGTGTCAAGTAGTCAGGGTGGTGGAAGGAGAAGATGGTTTGTAATGGGAGCTGGGGTTGTTTAGCCTGGAGAAGAAGAGGCTCAGGGGAGACCTTATTGCTCTCTACAGCTTCTTGAAAGGAGGTTGCAGACAGGTGGGGGTTGGTCTCTTCTCCCAGGCAACCAGCACCAAAACAAGAGGACACAGTCTCAAGCTGTACCAGGGGAAGTTTAGGCTCGAGGAGAGGAGAAAGTTCTTCCCAGAAAGAGTAACTGGCCACTGGAATGTGCTGCCCGGGGAGGCGGTGGAGTTATAGTCCCTGGAAGTGTTAAAAAAGGATTGGATGTGGCACTTGGAGCCATGGTTTAGTTGTCATGAGGTGTCAGGTATCAGGTAACATGTTGGACTTGATAATCTCTGAGGTCTTTTCCAGCTTGGCTGATACTATGATTCTATGAACCGAAAGAAGATTAAGGAGTGGACTGTGCAGCACTGGCCAGTTGTAGTATTTCAGGATGATTCAGTCAGATTTGTCTCAGCTGAACACAAAGTGCCTCTGGCTACTCCACTTCATTAGGTATCTACACACAGTCTGAATGATATTCCTAATGGATTGAGGTTGATCTAACTGTAATAGAAACTCAATTTGCTTTCATGTAGGAACTTCTGGATTCCAAGGGCTGTCGTTCCCCTTCCCCAGACAAAGGCAGAGTGATGAAAATAGCTGCCAGGTATACAGAGGAGATTTGAAATAGTCTTAGCAGTTCTCCCATCACACTGCTGTCCCTAGGAGATAGATACTGGGGAGTGCCTGGCACCACTCAGAGAGTCTGAGTGCTCCATATCACCACAGGAGTCATAGGCACTTAATACTTTACAGGAGATGTTTATGGCATCAATCTCTAGGGCAGCATGTGAATTAGAAAAATGATTATGTGTGTACCTGTCCTTGCTGTTAATTACCTTGCCATTGAATAAAAGAAAGCAACATAAAATGGCCTTAGGAAATATTTAGACTAGCTGGAACATAAGGTTAAAGGTTTCTAATCTACTTTATGATGAATAGTCCCAGTAGTGCTGCAGGAGATGAGGTGGAAGGAGCGGGGGTAGGGAAAGTTCTTTCTCTTTTCGGTTACAATACGGCTAGAAAACTTTCAGAGTACAAACTAACTGCAAAGTTCCAGCAACTCTCCATCTGCAGTGCAGCTGCAGTCCCTCTCCCTGCTATTTGCACAACATTGCAGCAGTCTCTGGCTGCTGGAAGAGCAGAAGTAAGCTTTCCTAGTGAAGCAAGATCCTATATTGTCCCTCTGTATGCTTTCCTGATAATAAGTGTATGTTGCAGCTGCTTTATTCTTTGTCATCCATAAAGTTCAATATGCTTAACCAAAGAGCTCTCCTGTACACTTCAAAAACTGAACATATTTATAGGTTGGGCTTGATGATCTCTGAGGTCTTTTCCAACCTGGTTGATTCTGTGATTCTGTGACATGAAAGTGAGATCTTGCTTTAATTATTTTTTTTCAAGGGGTGATGATTCTGCTCCTCAGAGATGTCTTGAACTGCAATAAGAAGGTGTTTAAGACCAGGCTGGATGAGGCTTTGGCCAGCCTGATCTAGTGCAGGGTGTCCCTGCCCATGGCAGGGGGTTTGGAACTAGATGATCCTTGTGGTCCCTTCCAACCCTGACTGATACTATACTATGATACCCTCTAATGTACACCTCTGTTTGAGAGCTTGTCCCCTTCAAAGCCACTCTTTCCAGCTCAGTCATTTCAGTGTACAAAGAACATGCCAAGAAAATATTGTGGCTTTTAAGGTTGTTTTGTTTTATTTTTAAATATTCTTGAGTCTTCATGTGGAGAAATTTCTGTACTTATAGATAAGAACTTCAGTAGTGAAATACAGAATACAGAATTAACCAGGTTGGAAAAGACCTTCGAGATCATCAAGTCCAACTATCACTCAACACCATCTGATCAACTAAACCATGGCACTAAGTGCCACATCCAGTCTCTTTTGAAACACTTCCAGTGATGGTGACTCCACCACCTCCCTGGGCAGCCCATTCCAGTGGCTAATCTCTCTTTCTGTGAAGAACTTCTTCCTACCATCCAGCTTAAACCTCCCCTGGTGCAGTTTGAGACTGTGTTCTCTTGTTTTGGTGCTGGTTGCCTGGGAGAAGAGACCAGCCCCCACCTGGCTACAACCTCCCTTCAGGTAGTTCTGCCTGGCTGCTCTCCAGGCAGACTGGTAGTAATAATCTTGTCTGTTACACTGACCTTCTCTAGAGTCATTCTAGATCCTAAAAAAGAGACATTCCAAATCCTAAAGCACATTAGAAATCACTAAGCACAACCCCAGGCTTCTGATTTTGAAAGTCTAAGGCAAGAGGGGAAGGGTCTACTGAGTAGTAGAAGGCAGCATTTCGCTACTCAGAACTGCTTGAATATTCACAATGCAGAATGTCAGTCAGTCCCTTTCCTCCTCTACTCTTTTATCTTTCTCTCCTTTTTTCCCATCATCAGTTTTTAACTAATAATCTTCAGAGCCCAGTGATTAAAAACTCCTTCTTGTGAGCAGTACGAAGCCGCTGCCATCCTTCACGTTACCCCATGAGCGCCAGCAGTGATCATCCCTATAAAAATGTGCACAGATTATTAAATGCTGTCATTTATTTCAAGGCATTTATTGCCATAAACCATCAATGACAGTTTAATTAAGAGCTTAAATTTTTTATACTGCAAAGTAGAAATATTTATGAAGGAGCTTGTCAGAGGCAGAGTAGTCAAACAAAACAGGTGCTTTTGCAGAAGCACAAATAAAATGTCTAACAGTAAACATTAAAAAAATCAATTATTAATCACAGTTCTCCTCATTCCTATTGAACTGTCTTGCAAATGTTTTGTGTCTAACAGTCCAGGGATCTGCAATATTGTCTTATTCCCCCCCCACCTTGGTCTTCCTACTTGTGTCCTGTGGTACAGCTGGATAGATTATTTTCTTCAGGGGAAAAAAAACAACTCTTGGGACCAAGCTAAGATGAAGGGTGTAAACTGATGGGGTAAAGTGTCTGAGTTCTGTCTTTGCCATTTCCTGCTCACGAGCTAATTTTCACTCTTAATGTTAGTATTTCATCACTGTTCAGCACAGCAAATGCAGGAACTTCATTACAAACCTTTTGGTGGCCTGTGAAATGGCATCATTTTTTCCTGGCTTTGGCTCATGTTTCCAGTGTTGCAATGAAGTCACATAAAGCTGGCTGTCATCTGAGACACCTTAGGTTTCTTGCTTAGTCCAGTTAGGAGATGTCTGGGAGACTGGAGCAGGAGGGGAGGCTGCAATGTTCCCTCGGTGAGGCAGGCACTACCTGGTGCTTTATCACTGCTGAACTTTCCCCTTCCCTTCCCTTCCCTTCCCTTCCCTTCCCTTCCCTTCCCTTCCCTTCCCTTCCCTTCCCTTCCCTTCCCTTCCCTTCCCTTCCCTTCCCTTCCCTTCCTTCCCTTCCCTTCCCTTCCCTTCCCTTCCCTTCCCTTCCCTTCCCTTCCCTTCCCTTCCCTTCCCTTCCCTTCCCTTCCCTTCCCTTCCCTTCCCTTCCCTTCCCTTCCCTTCCCTTCCCTTCCCTTCCCTTCCCTTCCCTTCCCTTCCCTTCCCTTCCCTTTCCCTTCCCTTCCCTTCCCTTCCCTTCCCTTCCCTTCCCTTCCCTTCCCCTCTTATCCCCTTTGTATATAAAGCTAAACCCACCAGATGAACTGCTTCTCTAAATGCTGTGCTCTCACAGTTCAACTCTGTGGTTTCCTGTCAAATGTTTTCTGAACCAATAGGACTATGCAGATTAATTAATCTTTGCTATACCTTCACAGTCATTGTGGCAGTGTTATTGTGGCAAAACTTAGTATGCCAGGTAAATAACCTCTGTTTCATTGATCTATCATCCTGTTCCACTGCCAAGTGACTTTGTTTTCTCACTCCAAACTCCTAATGGAGCTATTCACATTTTTTCCATCAACTATTGTTAAGCTCAGTGGGTGAACTTGGCTGGCAAAAGTCCCGCTGGTTGCAGTGGAGGCCAGATTCCACATATTGCTGTTTCTCTGTTAATTAGTGGATTTATGTTTTTTCCCTTTCCAGTCTTCACAAACAATTGAAGCAACTGCAGTGGGTGCCTCTCATGCTGTCTGCTGCTTAAGAGACTGAGGGAAGGAATTAAGCTGTTTAAAACACATTTATTCTTTGTGATGTAAATGTGATGACTTAATTCTAGGTACAAAACAGCTAGCAAGTTGGTCTGCCAGCTTTGCCAGTGTTGCAGTACATGAAAATAATGAGTGCCTCAAATATAGAGGGTTCCAGTAACTCAGACAGTGGAAACAAGTCTCTTTTTTTTTTTGTAGCTCTTTGATTAGAGGCTCACAATTCTTTGTACAGTGCTGGCTGTAATACCAATCCTGTCTTCATCTCAAGTTAGCAAAAAAATGTGGGGCTGCTGATTAAAAGTCTTGGTGTCTTTGGAGAAGGATAGCATATTCCTCCTTAATTCTTCCCTCCAGAGAAATTTTTTCACTAATACTGTGGATTTCTATTTTTCCCCCCTTTTGCTAAGCTCTCCTTAACTTTCAGATTATAGAAGTACTATTCTTGCTCCTATTTTAGTGCCCCAAATCGTTACTGGCTGGAAGCTGCAGAGAATAAGTGAGACTAAGACTCAAAACCCAGGGCAAAGCTCTCGTTTTGCTGTTGGGGGGTGGGAGGGGAAAACAGCCACCCTCAGAGCAGCCACTGCTTGGTTAGCAATAAAATACTGCAGAGTGTTACCTAAAGTGCTCCCTCTCTCCCTTCTTTTTAACTATTCTTTTTATTCATCTCCATTAAGTCAGCCAGTAAACTAATAAGGCAACGTCATGTGCCAGTTTGGAATCATTTATGCCATGGATAGCATGATCCAAAGTCCCTCAGGTTGGTATTAACCTTTGCATTGATTCAATCAAAGAGCCTCATGTGATTCCTCAAGCTGCTGTATGCTAGGTGGGAAGGAAGTGCAACTGAACATTATTAATCTTGTTCAACATCTTTGTGGGTGACATGGACAGTGGCATTGAGTGCACCCTCAGCCAGTTTGCTGATGACATCAAGCTGTGTGGTGCAGCAGACAGGCTGGAGGGAAGGGATCCATCCAGAGGGACCTTGACAAGCTGGAGAGGTGGGCACAGGCCAACCTCATGAGCTTCAACAAGACCAAGTGCAGGGTCCTGCATCTGGGTCGAGGCAATCCCAGGCACAAATACAGGCTGGGCAGTGACTGGCTGGAGAGCAGCCCTGAGGAGAGAGACTTGGGGTGCTGGTGGACAGAAGCTCAACATGAGCTCTCAATGTGCACTTGCAGCCCACAAAGCCAATCAGATCCTGGCTGCATCAGGAGAAGTGTGGCCAGCAGGTCAAGGGAGGTGATTCTCCCCCTCTACTCAGCTCTGGTGAGACCCCCCTGGAGTACTGCGTCCAGTTCTGGAGCCCCTATTACAAGAGGGATCTGGAGGTGCTGGAGCGTGTCCAGAGAAGGGCCACGAGGATGAGCAGAGGGCTGGAGCACCTCTCCTGTGAGGACAGACTGAAGGGTGACCTCATTGTGGCCTTCCAGTATCTGAAGGGGGCCTACAAGAAGGCTGGGGAGGGACTTTTCAGACTATCAGGGAGTGATAGGACTAGGGGGAATGGAATGAAGCTGGAGGTGGGAAGATTCAGGCTGGACATGAGGAGGAAGTTCTTCACCGTGAGGGTGGTGAGGCCCTGGAATGGGTAGTCCAGGGAGGTGGTTCAGGCCCCGTCCCTTGAGGTGTTTAAGACCAGGCTGGACGAGGCTCTGTCCAGCCTGATCTAGGGTAGAGTGTCCCTGCCCATGGCAGGGGGGTTGGAACTAGATGATCCTTGTGGTCCCTTCCAACCCTAACTGAAACTATGAAACTATAATCTGGTAGCAGTATAATTAAGCAATGTTTTGGTAAGAACCATAGAATCATAGAATGGTAGGGGTTGGAAGGGGCCTCTAGAGATCATCTAGTCCAAGCCCTCCACCAAAGCAGGATCACCTAGGATAAGAGTAATACAGCAAAGATGCTCACTCTGGTCTATATAGGTTATAGTATGATAATTACAGAAAGTGGTTCTGATTTTTCTTTCATCTTGCCTCTACCTTTTCAAGTTCAGTAGTTATCCTACTTCTCCTGAAAAGTATATCCTCCTCTTTCTCCCTTCCTCAATCAGCTGCTGTTTTAAACACAGCTGGGTTTTTTTTTAAATCACCTATCAGCATTTGCTTGACCAGCCTGAAAAAAAACCCAACCTTTATTGTCTTGTGACTTTTTGGGATCATGTCTTACTAAATCAGCAAATAAAGGAAAGTCTGTTGTGGAGTGCAAAGTATTGAAATCCTCTCTCTGATCCCCAGAAACAGAACAGTGGTGTTAGGGCAGTGGGACAAGGTGGTCAATAATCTGAATGGGAACAGGGGGCTGAAATTGGCAGATCATCAGTACAGGCTTTGACTAATGATGTTGCTGTGCTCCTTCACCCCCTGGTTTTTAATGCAAAGGGCTTTACTGGTTGCCTGAACCTACCCCATACTCCATGTAGGCAGCACTTTCTGCATTAAAGAAACTTGCTTTAGAAATGCTGCATACAGTAAACTCTTTATGTGGAGTATGCAGCCCCCACCCCACATTTGCACAATGTGTTTTGAGAGCAGTGGTGTTCTCTAGTAACAGAAATGGCTCTTTCTAGTCCTTCAACAGTGTAGAGTGTCAGAAGTGGGTGTTGCAGGATGTATTGCTTCTAGCAGAAGAATCTAATTAGCCACGAACTATCCAACATATAAATTTGCTACAACAATAGATTTACTGTCGCTAATTCTAAATGCAGCATCATGGAGACCACTGCAAAGAGCCTTGAGGGGACTAGCTGGCTTTCAGAGAGCTGTCATTAAGGGGAATTTCCATTCAAGTCCCTTGTTTGTGAGATTTGGAATGTGGCCCTGTGGTGTCTAACAGGTGAGAATCTACAAGTCCTTAGAAATCCCTTCCTTTGTTCTATAATTCTCCCCCCCCCCTTTTAAATTCTTTTTTCACTTCCAGTGCCCTTTGGCCCTCCTGTGTTCTTCTAAAGTGAAGACTGCTCATAGCTCCGGGAATATTTGCTTGTTGTCAGTAGAGTGTGTTCATCATACTGTGTCCAGTTCTGGGCCCCTCAGTTTAGGAAGGATGTTGACTTGCTGGAACGTGTCTAGAGAAGGGCAGAGAAGCCCTATGAGGAGAGGCTGAGGGAGCTGGGGTTGCTTAGCCTGGAGAGGAGGAGACTCAGGGGTGACCTTATTGCTCTCTACAACTACCTGAAGGGAGGTTGTAGACAGGCAGAGGTTGGTCTCTTCTCCCAGGCAGCCAGTACCAGAACAAGAGGACACAGTCTCAGGCTGTGCCAGGGCAGGTTTAGACTGGATGTTAGGAAGAAGTTCTACACAGAGAGAGTGATTGCCCATTGGAATGGGCTGCCCGTGGAGGTGGTGGAGTCACCATCATTGGAGGTGTTCAGGAGGAGACTTGATGGGGTGCTTGGTGCCATGGTTTAGTTGTTTAGGTGGGTTGGATTGGTTGATGGGTTGGACGCAATGACCTTGAGGTCTCTTCCAACCCTGTTTATTCTATTGTATACTTGGTGGGTTTTTTAATGAGCACATTTTAGAGGGAAAAAAAAAAACAAACAACTAAGCAAAAAAACCCCAAACAACAAAAAAACCTAACCCAAACTATTATGTGTGACTTGTGGTGTCAGAGAAGCTAATTAAAAAATAATAGGGAGGAAACTACTCAGAAGAGTATAACTGGAATCGAATCCAAATGAAAAATCTTAGCTTTGTCCTTCTTTACTTTCTCCAGAGTTTTGGAGCGTTGTGGGATGGCATTTGTAATATGTGTGAACTAAACCACAAGAGCCAAAGTCA
The DNA here is from genome assembly GCA_015227895.2 of Colaptes auratus. Lineage (NCBI taxonomy): Eukaryota > Metazoa > Chordata > Aves > Piciformes > Picidae > Colaptes > Colaptes auratus. The sequence continues at coordinate 7,517,481 of CM026894.1, read as the reverse complement.
TCTGAGTACAGTGATACTAAGTACACAACAATAGTAAGTATACAGTAAGTATACAACTCTTGTGGCTTGTGTACCTGCATAATTGCAACCCTTTCAATGTATGTTTTAGTCACCTGAATACTTTAAGTGTGCAATTTTGAAAGGCATAGAGGTTTTTTTCAGCAGCTTTTGCATTTTGTAAGAGCAGTCTGAATAATGTATTAGGAAACCTTTCTATTCCTCTATCATTATCAAGAGCTGCTCTTGGTGCTCCTTTTTGCGGCTCCTGTGTAATTTCATTGTTTGTTGGTAGAATCATAGAATCCTTTCGGTTGGAAAAGGATTCTGCAATCATTGAGTCCAACCTAACACCACCATGGCATTGAAACCATGTCCTGAAGTGCCAATTCTACACAATTTTTGAACACCTCCAGGGATGGTGATTGCACCACCTCCCTGGGCAGCCTCTTCCAGTGCTCCTGAGCACTGTATATAATGCAGTGCCACTTGTCAGTGGCTGACATAATGCTGTTCTATTCTATTATCCCCTTTTCTCTTCTCTTCTCTTCTCTTCTCTTCTCTTCTCTTCTCTTCTCTTCTCTTCTCTTCTCTTCTCTTCTCTTCTCTTCTCTTCTCTTCTCTTCTCTTCTCTTCTCTTCTCTCTCTTTCTCTTCTCTTCTCTTCTCTTCTCTTCTCTTCTCTTCTCTTCTCTCTTCCTGCTGCACCCTGAGACAAAACCTGACACCTGGCATAGCTTGAGACCATGTCCTCTTGTTCTGGTGCTGGTATTCCACAGTGTCCTCCTCCCTCCCCTCTGAACACAGTCAAACCAACATCATCTTGCACTGCCTGCATTTAGAAATGCACCAGAATAGCTGCCAAGGAGTATCTGAAGCATTCATGCTTATTGACTTTGAGGCAGTGAGGATTTCACTCTTAAATTGGCACTTTCTTGGTGGTGTGGTGAAAAGCTCGCTGGCCTAGTGTGAAGCTTAGAGCGTGATTTCCTAGTCTATCCCTGGTGGCTGGCTCCGACTATTCCCAGTTGATGAGAGGTCATGGGAATGTGTTCAGTGTGGCAAGTGGCCAGAGCTAATGCCCCTAAATGGCAGATGATGTGCAGTTGTGTTTGTCCTGTTGCTTAAAGGGCTTTCTGGCATGGTATCACAAACTGGCCCACTCTCATACCACTTTCAGGTAGTGTGTCCAATGACTCCAGGTTCTGGGTCTTTGAGGAACCTGCAGGTTTTCTGCTAAGAGCTGTCTAGTACTAAGTTGTACATGAGGATGACCTGTGTAACCTCTGATAAGGATTTGGAGCAATTCTAGTGGTAGGATTAGGAAATGGTGTTCTCTGACTTGCTGTGTGGATGGATGGCTTCAGGGGAACCCTTTCATCTGCAACATAGGTTCTCTTCCTATGTTGCCACGTGGTGACTCTTCATCAAATGATGCTTTGCAGTCCATAGAGACAGTATGTATTACCTCTCTTTGAGCTCTCTTTCATGATGATGGGTGACCACCTTGTGTTAGTCACAGCTGTTTCCCTTCTTCCTCCAAATCTATAGAAACATGAGGTTAAATACAATCTTGAATTATTTTTGTTGGGTTTTTTTTCTGAGCTGTGGATGAGCTGGTTTTAGCCCCCTAATTTTTCAATTTTATATGTGTGTGTATATATATATATATATTTAATAGCCCCAATGTCCCCTGCAGTGTGCTCAGAATGAAAATTAATCAAGGGTCCTGTGGATAAAACACTGTGTGATCGTGTAATTAAAGCCACGCACACATACAGTGGGGCCAAATTGAAGTTACATGGGCAGTTCTAATTCTGGCAGTTCTTAATTTTTGGAGTGCTTGGCTCAGCACTAAAATGCTGGTTTATTATAGTTCTTGGATGTAATTGAAAATGTACTGGGAGACGAACAAGTGGAGTAAGAAACAACACTGAAGATAATTACAAGCAGATCTTCATTTCAAGCGGAGAAGTTAATCTTTCTTTGGGCTCTCGGGCCTGTTTTAACAGGGTAATTAGCCACAGACCCTGTGGCTTTTGACTCCCAGTCCCAGCTCAACCCTCTGTGTCCTAATAAATGAGGACACACAATTCTGTGACTGGGAGAAGCTGTCAGAGGCACATGTATTATGCATGTTTGAACCATAGGGAAAGTAGACTGAGTTGAGCTGCACTCTGCTTACTTCAGCAAGGATATGCATCTGACTGGCTTCAATGATGTGAAGAACCACTAAAGCAATTTAATTCATGTGAGTGAATGCATTGTATTAGACCTCTTTCTTTCCTTTTCCTTTACATTGTCTTTTATTTGCAAAAGCACACAGACATAGCTGAATTTAGCCTGGCAGAGCTGTAAAACAACTTAATATGATTTCTCCTTTAGTACACTTTGGTTTTGGGTCATTGTATTCAGTCCTTCTGCTTCCTTTATGCTAGTTAGATAGGTGTTACCAGAAGTGAGTCACACTTGAATGCCCTTTTGCTATGAATCTGGTACAAGTGGTTATTTCTGCCTCCCTCTTGTTCAAAAACAGATCCTGTGTTCTAGAAGCAGGCCCTTGATGTTTTTTTTTCCCCATTTCCTTTGCCCTCTAAGGCTCAAACACCTCTCCAGTAAAATCTCCTTCAGAAGATATTAGGGAGGGGATAGCTCTCTGGCCACCATTACTGCTGTAGAAATGAAGTTTGTGTGTTTGCAATAGCAGGGAAGGGTTCTCATCTCTGACAATAGCTTGCTGGCCCATTTCATATGATCAAATCCAACCCTTTTAAAAACTAAACGAGCCTAACAATGGGGGAAATTTGAGTATAGTGGTCCTGGGCTGAACTGCATGATTAGTGGGCTTGATAGCTACAGTCTGTGTGCCAAGCCCTGCAGGATCACTCTGAAAATACCAGCCTCAGAGTGCTGGCCTTTTTCTCTTGTTCTTTTTCTTTTTTTCTTTTCTTTTCAAGAATACTTACAATAAGAATGGATAAAGATTATGGAAAAAAATCCCAAAGCAGAGGATAACTTGTGAAATATATTCCTCCCAGACAACTGAAAGAGAAAGCTTTTGCCAAGCTAGAAAGTTAAACAGTGAATGCAAATTCTGAAAGATGAAAGGGCAATCTAATCATGTAGGGAAAAAAAAACCAAAACAACAGCAAAAATCCCATACCCAAACCACCACTATTCTCTGCTTCCTATGGAAGTGGCATCCTGGCATGCATCAAGAATAGTGTGGCCAGCAGGAGCAGGGAAGTCATTCTGCCCCTGCACTCAGCACTGGTTAGGCCACACCTTGAGTACTGTGTCCAGTTCTGGGCCCCTCAGTTTAAGAAGTACATTGAGACACTTGAACGTGTCCAGAGAAGGGCAACGAGGCTGGGGAGAGGCCTCGAGCACAAGCCCTATGAGGAGAGGCTGAGGGAGCTGGGGTTGTTCAGCCGGGAGAGGAGGAGGCTCAGGGGAGACCTTATTGCTCTCTACAACTACCTGAAGGGTGGTTGTAGCCAGGAGGGGGTTGGTCTCTTCTCCCAAGCAACTAGCACCAGAACAAGAGGACACAGTCTCAAGCTGCACCAGGGGAAGTTTAGGCTGGAGGTGATAAGAAAGTTCTTCCCAGAGAGAGTTGTTAGGCATTGGAATGTGCTGCCCAGGGAGGTGGTGGAGTCACCATCCCTGGAGGTGTTCAAGAGGGAATTGGATGTGGCACTTGGTGCCATGGTTTAGTCATGAGGTCTGTGGTGACAGGTTGGACTTGATGATCTTTGAGGTCTCTTCCAACCTTGGTGATTCTGTGAACTTTTTTCAGGTTTACAGAGTGATCAGTCTTTGACACTGGCTGCTCCTTTTGGCAGAACTGTTGACATGAAAATGCACTGTTTCTTGGAGGCAGAGAGGAGGAAGCCAATGTTAAAAGCCTCCCAATGAAGCTGTGGAAGTGAAAACCAAAAGAGCTGCTGGTTCTAAGGGAAGATGATTCCCTTTGGCAAAATGTGTGTGCACCGAATGATCTGCAGTTCAGCCTTACTCTGTTTGCAGTTTTCTAACATACTTGCAGAGAATTCACTGGGCTGATCATTAACACTTCCCTTTTCCCACTCCATTATGGGTTATGCTGCTCTCATTTCTGCTGTCCCTCAGCTACAGCAGCGTGATATCAAAAGGTGATCAGCAGAAATACAGAAGCCCACGCAGCAGCCTCACCACTCTCTCTCTGGGGAGTTTCTTACCCTTCTGTTTCTTAGACATGTCAAATGTTTTGTTCAGTAGGTAACAACACACTTCAGCACATATTTTTTTTCTCTAAAGGAGATGTGCTGTGCAGCTTTATCCTGTAAAACTGCAGCAGAGCTGACTAATAGACACAGTTTGAACCTAAACAAGTATTAAGCTGCTCATTTTGTGTGTGTGTGTGTGCGCATCTCTGTGCTATAAACGGAAGAGGAAGGCTCAAAACTTTACACAGTCTGAAGGCAGCTAAATCTGCTAAATATTGCATGGATATATTTGCCATCAATAATTCAAAAAAATCTCGAGTCCAAAATGACAAAAGTCTCACTTGGACAGCTGTAGCTGCAGGCAGAGCTGAAAGGTTTTGAGCCAATTGCGGACGTGGTGCTTTGTTGACTATAAAGGTTGAAGAACACCTGAGGTCCCTGCAGTCATTGAAAGAGGAGAGCAAAGAACAGTGCTGAAGAAAAGGCAAAGTACATTTTAACTTTCCCTGCCATTACCTTGATAGATGTAAGGCTGCTGAGTATCTGCTGCAGCACAAGTAATGCTACCCTGAAATGTCAGATTAATTTAGGAATGCACCAAACATGGTTTTCTTTGTGTAGTGAGATCACTTGGCTCCTGCCCTCATTTAATCACTGGATTGGATGCACAGGCAGGAAAGTAGAACATGAATTTCTGTCACCAGGAGATATTGATCCATATGCACACAGGTGCCAGCAGGAGAATGGAAGGAGTGAGTGGTGACATTATTCCAGCACTACAGGACTGGCCTCAGTGTGGTGCACAGCAATGATTCTCTTTTTTTTGGGGGGTTCCCCAAACCTTGCTGGAGGGTGCAATGCTATAGCAATGACTGTTCAAACACTTGTGAACTTCAGCAGTAGTTTGAGGAACTCCTCCCTCCCAACCTTTCAGATCCCTGTCAGGGAGGCTTCAAATCTAGTGTAGTGGTAGGGTACTGGAAGGTGAGCGTTTGTGCTTTGTGGGGCTTTTTTTGTTCCACTGAGGTTGAGAAGCCTCCAAGAGAAGCTGAAATTGCAACGTGACTTAACTGGAGGATAGGAGAAAACTTTCTGGCCATGCTAGATGGAGGGTTTTTTTAAAAAGGTATTTAAAGGTTGTGGGTATTTTGGATGCCTTTATTCCTTTTAAAAATAATTCTTGTTTTAACACTAGCACATGAGGATGAAAAGATGTTTTAGGCAAGAAAACACCTCTACTACTTCAGCAGTTCTATTTTTCTGGATAGGAAATGTGTCCAAAGTGACTATTTTAAGGAAAAGAATGCTTTACTCCATGGCTGGTAACTTTTGGCACGAGGCACAGTTGTCCTGCACCTCTGCAAATTCATCAGAGGTATTCTTTAATCCTCCTATTACTATCAGGAGGTTGTATCCTCGAATTCTCATTGTTCTTCAGCAAAAGAATTGAAGAGAGTTCAAATGAAGGAGCAAGGGGGTAGTTTTCTCAGTCAGTAAAATACCTGTGGCTGTATGGAAGGAGATGGGGGTCAAAAATACATAGGTTATTTCTGGTGAGAGTAGCAGACTCTGCTCCCCTAACAAGGCAAGGTGCTAAAGGCACCTTGACAGTAAGGGGCTCCTGACTGCACCACTTGTTCATGTGTCCCATCTTATTCAGTAATATTGCTGCTTAGAGTCTGAAAATCCACCATGAGGAACTGAATGAATGCCAAGAAAAGGCCAAATGGCCAAAGGGATATTTCTAGACTGGGAGAGGCAGTGTTTTTCAGTCAAGAACCTGACCAGGCTTCAGTCCTTACTGGCTCAAAAATGAGAGTGTTTGACTTAGAAACCCAACTGCACCTCCTGGAAACTTGGTTAGTGACAGACGCAAATTTAACTTTGATGTGGAATAGGTTCATGGGTTGGCCCTAGAAGTCCTCAGACTATAAATTCAAGAATATCTTCCTTCCAATTTCCTTCATTTCCAGAATTTCAAATGAACCTAGTGCCTAGCAGAGAACACTCAGTTCACAGCCCTGGTCTTCATAATCACAGATTGTTCTCGCAGTACTTCTGGCTGAAGATCATAAAAGCCTCGTCTCATGAAATTTTCAGCTCCATTTCATGCTGCTACACAATCTGGAGGGGAAAAAAAAAAAACCACCACCCCAACTTTCTTTTCTTGAATTCTTATCTGAACTTCATTGATACAAAGGTTTTTACTGACTAATAACCTGCAAAGCGCCAATGTATATGTGAGCAATTCTATTAAATTTAAACATCAATGACATTACTCAGGTGAATAACTTTCAAAGATCAGTCACTTTAAAGGGTGCAGATAAAATTCTGATCATTTCTCAGAGCTCTCTTTGAACTAAATGATGCTTCTAAGACCAGAGGATGAAATCTTGCCATTTTGATGCCATGTATTGTCTGACTTCTTACAAGGGCTTCATACAAAACCCATGGAAATAATTGGATCGGTTCTTCGGTGAGTAGGACAGACCCAAGTTCTCAGTCTGGAAATGTTCTCTTCCTAGGAGCTGGCCTAAGTCCTGTGAAGTCTCTTGGACTTTAAAGAAGATGTGCTGTCTGTGAAAAGGTCAGGATTTCCCCAGAGTTATCATCAATGCACCCTGAAGCCAGCAACTGCCTTTGCCACTGGCCCTGGAGAGCTTTTATGTTAGATTAAAAGTAATACATTTCAGGCTGAAATGGTCAAAATTTCCTCTTTAATGTACTACAGATTGAGACTTTTTACCACTACTGACACACTGCTACCTTCTAAATAGATCTATGCTATGTGAGTAATTAATGCAAATGGCTAATTTACTGTGAACCATTTTCCTTTAGACAACAGGGCTAAGGGTATATGCAGTATATATAGATGCAGTATATTTCCTTTAATGTGCTGTAGCTGCATTATATATTTCACTTACACTGTAATGTAATTATAGGTACAAATTGTTCACATTTGGTCTTATGAAGCCCTGAAAAGTTATGTCTCATGAGTCAGCATGTAATTTCCTTCTGCACAAATTGCAGAATTATGCATTGAGGCTAAGTACACTGAATAATGGTAATTTACAATTGAATTCCTATGGATTTACATATTACAATCACATTAATGCCAAAGGAATCCACAATATTGTCAAATAGGTTAATAATGGTTACTGTTAGCAGAGAGAATGCCAATGGAATTAATAATGATTAACCACTTACTTTAAATGTATGCAAAATTATGCAGCTACCTTGAAATTATGAAAATTACCAAAGTGTCACAGCAAGTAAAGGCTGGAAAGTGAATTAAATGTCTCTGTTATGAAGGGCTACCCATACACAGCCCTGGGCTTTCTTAGGGAGCTCAGCATCTGAAAGCTACTGGAAATTTGGTACTCTTAAAACTGGCATTTTCCCTGTGCATCCAATGTGCTTCCTGTCATTGCATCTTGCATTTGTGGTGTCTGCTCCATTCATCTTCCTCATACCTTTCTTGCAACACAATGCCAGACTGACAGATTCCACAGTTACTCATCTGTGCCATCCTAAAAATCCCTTTTCATCAGTGCTTCAGTGTTAAGACCACTCTTCATGAAGTCCTCTAAGAAAGCCCCATTGTCTTTGAGCTGGCTCATAAATAACCTGGCTGACTGCTTTCTAATCGTTCCCAAAATGCAGGTTGCCCAGGAGAAGCTTCAGAGATAAGCCACCCAAAATAAATGTTGAGAAATCGGTACTGCTTGGAGATTAAACCTTGAATCAAGATACAATGCACTGTGAGCATTGTGGTGCCAACTTGGGAAGCTTCAGTGTAGGCTCCTTTCAGTAGCTGTTCCCCCTTGTTTGCATACTGCCAAGTGTACTGCGCCTAGGCAGAGACGGTCTTCTTTACTGTAGACTGGCTGAGGCCATGAGGATCTTCAAGCAGAGGTGACTGGAGCTTTGGTTCATAATTAAACACTGCTAACCCAGCCTCTGCATTGACATGTCCAGCCTTGTAACCATCTCAGAGGACAGCAAGGACTTCTTTGAGGGCTGTGTCCACAAAAGAAATGGAGTCTGAGTGAGGCACAGGAGCTGCCATGTCCACAAGAGTTCATATTCCTCTTAGGTGCTTGCAACACAGTGTTAGCACTCAGCTCCTCCTGTTTGAGTATTCACCTGCATGTCAATGGAGCCACATTAAAAAACTGGTTGTAGTCAAGATGTTTAATGGGTTGGTGGTCTAAGAAGAGAATTCAAATACAGTTTTGGAGTGCATGGAAGTGGGGGGGGGGGGGAATGGCACTACAAATGGATGAGGCTTGTTACTCGTTACGGTCATTAATATTTAACTGTCCTTTTCCACAGGCTATTACCACTTGAATTTGTAGGACGTCAAAGCTTTCCTGATTTGGATGAAAGATAGATTTGATCCTGGCACTCTTGAAAATTGCTTAGATTTTATTTTCTGGATCACAATACTGACAGATATACAACCGAAAAGCTGAACAGCCCCGGACCTTGGCAGCCTGGCAGTGGGGCTTTGCCTTTTACCCTGTCTGATTAGCTGGGGGCAGACTTGGCTGCGTGCAGAAGGTTTGGGAGCTTTTTTGGGTGTGGTGGTTGTTTTGCCCTCCTGCTCCGCATAAGCTAGTGCATTTGAACTGCGAGATCATGTGTTAATGCTTTCAAAGAAGGAACTGATTTTGTTAATCGTTTCAGCCAGTTCAGGGTGGATGGCCACATCCACAAAACCAGGGAGGCTGAATACCCCCAGGCTTTGCACCTGCTTTTAAAAGAGAGAAGCACAGGATGAAAGAAGATGCTTGTTCCTTCCTGCTTCTTTCACAGCAAATGGTTGCTATCTGTTAAAAAGGACCCTATATAAGAGCGCCTTACTCTCAAAGCCTGGTCTTAAGAAGGAAAATAATTATGGTTTGATGAAATAGGAAAAAGAATTAAACTATGACACCACCTGGTCTCTGTATAAGCAGTGGCTAATAAGGCAGTTGCAGAAAGCAGCTGGTTTGCTTTCTTCACCAGTGAGACAAAAGCATGCCTAAGCTCTGATTTAGGAAAACCTTTTGATGAACAGGAAGAGTGTAAGGAAAAATATTCTTCTAGTCAATTTGCACATTTTATGGGGATCTGTCTAGAAGGTGGCTGTTACAGAAAGATAAGGATTCTAATTTTGTAATTGAGTGCACTCTGAAAAGACAATTAGGAGCTAATGTGATAAGTAATTGTAAATTATAACAGCAGAAGCAACCTGATTCACAGTCCTCTGTGCAAAACTGTATTTCTGTATTCAAATGATGCATCTGTACTTTTATTTCCCCTGCATGTACATTTTATTCAATAAAGCTAGAAGAAGAGTTTTGCACAGTTTTGATTAACCCCCCCCCCCCCCCCCCCCACACACACACAAAAACCCCCACCAGGAATCCAAAAAATGCTGAATGCAGATGTGTCTCAGCCTCATGCTAATCTCAGTGCAGTGCTGGAACAATGCTGGGCAGGATAGTAATTTGGCAGCTCTGCCACTTATAAATGGGTATGGTGTCTGGTATCTCCAGTCTTAGGGGTTTTACAGGATTTGATCTATGCCTCTTTGTCAGGGATAAATGCCCAAGTCAGTGGAGAGCAGGAGGATGTTTTAGTGCCTTTGTTATGGCAAGGGAATGGCGCTGGGATCTGTCTGTGTGAATCCTTTTGGTGCAGGTCAGAGCAATAGTGCCAGCACTCTGGAGCTGATGCCTCAGGCTAGGAAAAGATGCTTCTTTGATTGTGGTGCTGCCTTATTGCTTGGCAGAGATGTGCTCACATCTTCTGTGGGTTTGCCTTGCTGGAGACTTCCCACATGATGTTGCTTCCATTTTGGATTGTGAAGGTAGGGATATTATTTTACACCACCAGGGAAATGCTGTGATTTTTAGGGAACTAAGTACTCTGTGCCCATGGGCTGGGTGTCCCAGCTGCTCTAATGGTGTCCTCCTCTAAATGGGACTGTGCTGGCCCTCCATGTGGCTCTGGAAAGGTGTCAGGAACAGGTAAAGCAGGCACAATTTGAGGTTTGGATGAGCAGTCATGATCTTTCTCTGAGCTCTGCTCTCTCTTTTTTCTTTTCCTTCTTTTTCTTTTTTTCCCCCCTTTGTTTTTTTCCTTTTTTCCCCTTTCCCCCCTTTTTTTTTCTTTTTCCTTTTTTTCTTCTTTTTCCTTTATTTTAAAATTTCCTATGAACAAACCACTTGAGTGTGTTCTCAAGGAGCTCTAAGTTTATATATACATACAATAAAAATAAGGAAAAAAACCCCACAAACCAAGTATCTGAAGGGGGCCTACAAGAAGGCTGGGGAGGGGCTTCTCAGGCTATCAGGTAGTGATAGGACTAGGGGGAATGGAATGAAGCTGGAGGTGGGGAGATTCAGGCTGGACGTGTGGAGGAAGTTCTTCCCCATGAGAGTGGTGAAGCCCTGGAATGGGTCGTCCAGGGAGCTGGTTGAGGCTCTGTCCCTGGAGGTGTTTAAGCCCAGGCTGGATGAGGCTCTGGCCAGCCTGATGTAGTGTGGGTTGTCCCTGCCCATGGCAGGGGGGTTGGAACTAGATGATCCTTGTGGGCCCTTCCAACACTGACTGATACTATGAAAAAAAACAGGCCCCAGAGGTCCCATTGCCTAATGTTCTTAACCCTCTTTGTGTGTCCTTCCTCCAAAGGTCCTACACAAAATATTTCACTAAAGAATTAGCTATGAATGTTTGGGTGGAAGTGGGGAAACAGATTTGAGCAGAAATGTAAAGATTGCCTGTAACACCTGGCTGAGCCAACTTTCCTCTGCTTCACAGACTGAGCTGTACTCCAGGCAAAGTGCTACCTGAGGCTGTAGACCAGCTGCCCTCATCAAGGTAGGCTGGTTTCGTACATGAACTATTTCTGTGGTCAGCCACCAAGTTGTTAACCCTGCTGCTTAGACTTTGAGTTCTTTTCCTCTAAAATGTTTGTGTACCTGTGGATGCAATGTCCTAAAGCATTCTCTCCTTTCTCAGGACACTTATCTTTTATTTTTTGCTGTCCACAACTACCTGAAAGGAGGTTGCAGCCAGGTGGGGGTTGGTCTCTTCTCCCGGGCAACCAGCACCAGAACAAGAGGACACAGTCTCAAGCTGCACCAGGTGAGGTTTAAGGGTAGATGTTAGGAAGAAGTTCTTCATAGAAAGAGTGATTTGCCATTGGAATGTGCTGCCCAGGGAGGTGGTGGAGTCACCGTCACTGGAAGTGTTTAGGAAGAGACTGGATGGGGTGCTTGGTGCCATGGTTTAGTTGATTAGATGGTGTTGGGTGATAGGTTGGATTCGATGATCTCAAAGGTCTCTTCCAACCTGGTTCATTCCATTCCATTCCATTCCATTCCATTCCATTCCATTCCATTCCATTCCATTCCATTCCACTCCATTCCACTCCACTCCACTCCACTCCACTCCACTCTACTCTACTCTCTACTCTACTCTACTACTCTACTCTACTCTACTCTATCTATTCTATTCTATTCTATTCTATTCTATTCTATTCTATTCTATAGTGTTGGGTGACAGGTTGGACTCAATGATCTCAAAGGTCTTTTCCAACCTGGTTAATTCTATTAGTTCCTATTCCTATTCCTATTCCTATTCCTATTCCTATTCCTATTCTATTCTATTCTATTCTATTCTATGGTCAATCCTGTACATTTGTCTATGATGCTGCTAAGAATAGAATAGAATAGAATAGAATAGAATAGAATAGAATAGAATAGAATAGAATAGAATAGAATAGACCAGGTTGGAAGAGACCTTCAAGATCATCGCGTCCAACCTATCATTCAACACCACCTAATCAACTAAACCATTCAACCAAGCACCCTATCAAGTCTCCTCCTGAACACCTCCAGTGACTTCATGTAAAGGAAATCCAGCTTTACAAAGAAAATATTTGAGTGCTTTATTATGTTGGTTTAATGAGCTTGATGTAACTTTATTTGGGGATCATATGATTATTTGTCACTTTTTATTTCCTTGGGTTTCATTTTTAACTGCAGTGTCCGTCTGTCCTTCACCAGGTAAAGCTATTGGAATTTTTTTGAAGTTTAGAAGTAACAAATATTTCCAATTCTTGGACTCCAAGGACACTTTGGAAATCTTACATCCTGCTTTCCATGTGCTGCTGTAACTGCAGTTAGCAGAGTTTTCATGTGAAATCCTTACATGTCTGAAAGTAACTGGTTATGGAGTTTGTTGAAATGTCTCTTACTTGGCCTTGTGATAATAACGGTTCCTAAGGTTCTGGTGGCAGCAGCAATTATTCAATTAATGGAAGTTCAGTTTTCTATCTTCCCCTTATTAATGCCACAGCCCTTTTCAGGAAGTATTAACAAAAACAGTTTTTGAAGTGCCTGATTAGGAAATGATGACAACAATTAATAGTTTTAGTTATATAAATGAGAGAGCATGTAAATGAAATTAAACTCCTCTGTGAATGACTTCTTAATGTTAGATTTAGAAGAGGGCCCCTGAGAGTGACCCTTCTTCACTGAAAAGAAGCAAGGACTAAAATTGCTCTGCAGTTGTCCTTTACCAGTAGCCAAGTCATAGTGCTGAAATCTGAACTTCATTTTAGAAAGCAAATGCCTTCTTGGGTAGGCTAGAGGGAAACTGATTAGTTTATCACCACTGAAATCAGCCTAGTGCTTACATCAATCAAACCTGTCATATTACTTCTCTCAATTTCCCCAGTCTACAGACTCAGAACTGCTTCAGATACAGCAGTGCCAATTTAGCAGGTGCTAAGCCTACAGTAATTTCGTGTATCAGCATTTTTTCTCTCGATAATAAACTTCAACACTAGTGGAAGCTGCTAGTACACGGAGACTTTAGTGCCACCATAAAAACAGCATTGTAGGAAAATAGCCTTAAGCTGAGAAGGGATGAGTAGCTTCAAAGTTGTTATACTGCACCTCCAAACGGAGCCAGGATGGCAGGTCTGAACAGAATCCCAAATGTTATCCTTCTCTCGAGTTTTGGTGATGTATGGTAAAGGAGCATGTTGTGGTTTAGTTGAAAATATGCTGCTGTGGTGCAGTTTGTCATATAAAGCCAAATATCCTGGCATTGCATCTAGTTGTGTATTCAAACCTCACTAAACTGGTGTTTATTGGCAGTAACTGTCCTCACACCAGTCAGTTTACTCCAAGCTTGCACCATTTGTCCTCATGCCTATAGGTTCTCTTCTTGTAAATATGCACTATAAGGAAAATGAGGTAAAGCAAAACCAGAACAGGAAAGCTTATTTTGCTAAAAATAATTTAAAGTATCAGGCAGATTTGACTAAAAAAAAATTGTGACTTGTGAAGGCTTCTGAAATCTGTGATTTACCAAGCTGGGAACTGCTAACCCTAATTTGGTTGGTTCTTTCTGCATCTGACCTCGAGATACTTCAAAGGTGACTAACAAGTTGTGCAGCCTGGCAGTCTTGTTCTTCCAGCTAATGTGATGGGCTCTCTCTATACAGATAAGAATTTGGTAGGAGCACTTATATGGGATTTGCAGACTGCCCTGGGCATCTGAAAAGGAATAAATGCATGTATTCCAAACAAGCAGTTAGCAGGTTAGCTATATGCAAAGCAGGCAAAAAGCCGTTGTCCTCTTCCAGAGAGTGATGATACTGAACGGCAGCAATGCTGTGCTGCCCTGGAAATCAGATTTGTGCTTAGATTACTACTATTGGAGTCTAGCTTCTTTATTTCTCTAGAAATGCTCAGATTTTTCTATTAAATGTCAGTGATTCCATCAAATGTAACTCCTGACCCCATACAACATCAAATCAGGCACTAAGTGGAGCTGTCAGGTATCTGCATGCTCAGTAGCACTCATTTCTGTGGTTGCCCCAAAGAGCTGCATTTAAAACGTCATTTTAAACATAATGCAGCATGGAGTCCATGTTTGCTACAATGAGCATCTGCTTATAGCTGCTCTGAAGACTTCTCCTGCATGTATCAACATGTATGAGCCCATAGAAGCACTAAGGTTTTACACCTTCCCTTTAGAAACTTGTGCGTGTTCAATGATTGCTGTCAAGGCAGTGTGATGAAAATGATAGGAGGCTTTTGGTGGCAATTATTCAGGAGCAGAGTACAAGTTAGCAGCCAAAGTCAGAATGAAACTTGCAGCAAGGATGTTCTTACTGGGTTCCTAATTGTGTGGAATAGTGCTAATCAGAGGGATTAATACCTGAATTAGCCAGACAATTAATGCAAAGTAAAATCTTCCAACGTATTGCTCCTGAATGCTATCCAAACTCCTGCTCGTGGGGAAATTGCTGTGTGTACCTAAAAGCTGGGGCCATCACCTGCTGATTTTATTGGATACTTTTGGCTAACACTACTTTATGAACCTCATCAAGGAGCACTTTGTTAGGAAACCTCTCTCAACTGTAGAGTGATTTAATTACACTCTATTAAATATCTCTTGCTTAAAAAGAAAGAGAGAGAGAGAATATTTATTTCATTGAGGAGAAGAATTGCAAATGTCATCTAAAAATGATACTGAATCAGGCTCCTCTGGGGCCTTCATTTCATTCAGAGGAGCTATCTGGATTACAGGCATATTGTTTATTAGACAAGAATAGCTTTGTTATTCCTTTCTCAAGCAGGTAAAAGCCTTTTGGCAATTTTTACGCCGCCGAAATTCTTGTCACGTTCAGAACCTCTTACAGGAAGCTCAAACGTCAGGATGAGATTAAGCATTAAAATTTGAAAGCTTTGGGTTTGTCAGGATATTGCAGGCTGTGGTTCTTGTGGGAATAAATATATATATATACACACTATCACATGTGCACTCAAATGTAGGCATTCACAGGGAATACTTACATTAGCTTGTGAAAATATATGTTGAAATATATGCAAATATAGGTAAAAGATTGGGGTTGGTGGTGGTTGACTCCCATATTCTTTTCTACACTCAAATTTCTACCTAATTGCTCTGCAACTTTTATTCTTTTTTTTTTTTTTGACAAAAATAATTGCTGGAGGCTTATCACAAAGAATATGAAGCAGCACATATAACCTTCAGCCTCCCCACAGCCTTTGATGTACTGTTTGTTTGGCACTTGTGTTCTCCAGAGGGATGTGATGCTGTGGATAACACACAGATGAATTCCCTGCTGTGGAGTGGCTACCAGCTGCTTCTCTTACAACTTTAAAACACAATAACTCACTGTCAAGGCAACAAAACCCATCAATATACTCATTACCCCAAAGCAGGAGCTAACTAATATAGAAGGTGGTGGACTTCTGCCCATATTAAGCACTGAAGAGAATTTCAACCCTGCTCTCCACCCCCTCCCCCTGTAAAAAAAAACCCCACCACAAACCTAAAGCGAAAGCAACCTGAAAAACAACCCAAACAAGTCTCATTCCCTTAGAATTCACAGAAGGGGGTTCTATTTCTAATAGCTTTAATTTAAATTGCAATTTCTCAGGATGTTTAATAGGTACTATCAATCTCCTATCCAATAATTAGCTGTCGACTATGCCTCAGACAGAACACTTTTTCTTGCTCTTCACGTATTTTAGTGGTGCTGTGTAATTGAAACAAAAACCCCATTTCACCAAGCCAGGAGTCATCTCTGATTTTTAACAATATGGGGCTTTTTTCTATTGCCTGTCAGTTGCCATCAGATAAGAGCAGCAGGCTACTGCTGAGAAGGTGGCATTAGGACTATGGAGCTGGGTGTGAGTGTGTGGTGTGTTCTCCTGGGGAAAAATATTAATTTGTGTATCTGTCATGATCCTGCTGTGAGAATGGAGAGTGCATGTGATCAGAAAAACTGGCCAGCTAGCAAGGTGCAGATGGGAATCTGTAGTAGACATTCTGGAGGAAGCTTTGAAAATGATTTTCTTTTCTTTGGTGTCTTTTCTTCTGCTGCTTTATCCTGTAAATTGCACTTGGAGACAGCTTCTCTAGTTTTTGGTTAGATTTCTCTAGAAGGTATCCTGAAAATGCTCCAACGAGTACGGTGTCTGGTCTAGGTAAGAGTTAAATAATGAGGACGGGGCTGGTCAGAGGCCTGTGCATGAGCTGGCAGGCAGGGTGTTACAGGAAAACCCTCTTAGCCTCTTACTTTTAAGACTACACATGGAAAAATATTTTCAGAGCCATGTGAATTTCAGTGCTCCCTGATTCCTGTGACCACATTCTGTGTCATTTGGCTCGAGCTGTTGTTTTGCATGTTTTTCTAGTTGCACTGAGCAAGGAGGAGAGTCACCAGAGGTCAGAATGTGCTTGGGATGTGGCAGTAGAGTGTTTCAGTGCCACCTTGTTACTAGTGCAACGACTAGCTGGCTATTTAGAGGCAAAGACTTTTCCAATCCATCAGTTGAGGGAGAATAGAATAGAATAGAATTAACCAGCTTGGAAAAGACCTAAGAGATCATCGAGTCCAACCTATCATCCAACACTATCTAATCAAATAAACCATGGCACCAAATGCCCCATCCAGTCTCTTCCTAAACACCTCCAGTGATGGTGACTCCACCACCTCCCTGGGCAGCCCTTTCCAATGGCCAATCACTCTTTCTGTGAAGAACTTCTTCCTAACAGGCAGCCTAAACCTCCCAGTTGAGGGACAGCCTCTTCTCACTTGCACCGTGTAATAGGACAAGGGGCAATGGATGGAAACTACAGCACAAGTTCAATGTCAACATGAGTACGAAGTTTACTGTAAGGGTCATGGGGCATGGGAACAGGCTCCCCAGAAAGTTGTGGAGTCTCTTTCTCTGGAGACTTTCAAGACCCATCTGGATGCGTTCCTGTGTGACCTGCACTAGATTCTGTGGTCCTTCTCTGGCAGGGGGGGTTGGACTTGATGATCTCCAGAGGTTCCTTCCAACCCCCAACATCCTGTGAAAGGTCAAACTTCAGTACTTGAAGGATGTCTGGGTTAATGGTTGTGCTGGCAAAAAAATTAATAATGATAACAAACCAACCCCAAACCTTCCATAGATGCCAATAACATGGCAGCATTTCCCCAAACAGTGAGTCTATTTACTGACTCAACTTTCAGACCAGAGGGGGAGGGAAAAAAAAAGAAGAGAAGTGGAATAGGAACAAAGAATAAAATGTTCTAGGTGACAAGTGGCTAGTCCCTGCTAACAGAGGTTTATGTTAACATATTTTAGTTTAATAGGGTTTTGAAATGTCAGCCAATTACTCCTTGGTGTTATTAGTGTTTTAGCACTCTAGACATAAATTAGGGTGTATTAAAATTTGAAGCTCTTGAAGGGCTGTGCAGGTTATTTTTTTTTTTTCTTCAGGGTTTCAGGAGCCTCAATTTGGTGCACACATCTAATTAGAATCATCACAAGCAAGAGTGGAGGGAATGTTCCAGCGCATGGACCTCTAATATTGAGTAATACCTTTTACAAATGAGGCAGCCCATATGGGTGAACAGATGAAATACTGAGAAATACTGGAAGAGAGCAGATGTATGAGTTATGCCAAAGGTTCTTCACTCCTAATATTTGCTGTTCATGAGGAGAGACAATTAATTTGTTACACACCTCTGAAACTCTAGGCACTAAATACAACAAGAGCATTAGAAACCTGAATCATCAGAGCTAGTACTTTAGAAGGAGGTAGTGGTTTAAGGCTGTATTTGGGGATGATGCTGTAATGCTGGTTAGAAAAATCATGAAGAGAGTGGTGGGTTGCCATCCCAGTGAATGTCATCTAAATAATGGAGCAGATTGTTTCTTTGACAGTGTTCTCTGTAATAACTTTGTTTCTATTGTTCAAAATAATGGATGTATATTGAATAATTTTCCCTAATGTGCATTGCTGCTGGAGAAAGACAGTTGCTTATTATAGCCTGACTGCCTCAAAGCGCTCATTCGAGATGAAATGTGCTGAAAGAGAAAGGAAGCACAGATACTTCAGTGTTTATGAGTGACTTTATTAATCTTAATGAGTTACTTAAGGTAAATACAGTGGATGGGTACATGGACTCCTGGCTTGTATGTAGACAATAAGAGATTGATTCAACTGTAAAACTTTGGGTTTGCAAGATGAGGTTCTGTAACAACGCCCAGTACCTTACAAGATGATTCACTTTAAGACATTTCTGGTGGCAACAGCATCCTGATGCACGAGCAGGTGCTGCTCCATCTTCCTCCACCCCTGACTTTGTGAGGCTTTGGATTGCAATACAATAATACAATAGTACAATAAATCCAGGTTGGAAGAGACCTTCAAGATCATCGTGTCCAACCTATCAACCAATCCAATCCACCTAAACAACTAGATCATGGCACCCAGTACCCCATCAAGTCTCCTCCTGAATACCTCCAATGATGGTGACTCCACCACCTCCCTGGGCAGACCACTCCAATGGGCAATCACTCTCTCTGTATAGAACTTCCTCCTAACATCCAGTCTAAACCTCCCCTGGTGCAGCCTGAGACTGTGTCCTCTTGTTCTGGTGCTGCCTGCCTGGGAAAAGAGACCAACCTCTGCCTGGCTACAATCTCCCCTCAGGTAGTTGTAGAGAGCAATAAGGTCACCCCTGAGTCTCCTCCTCTTCCTTCTGCTATGCAGAGTGAATATTTCTGTTTGTTCACTCACAGCAGGTGCCCATGCAGCCAGGGCAAAGGTGTACTTCTGGGCAAAGCTGAGCTTTGTCTTTTATTCTTCATTACAGTGAGAAAAGGCTCGTTCAGTGAAGTCCTTGGTTTGGACCTTAATTGTCACACAATTATGTCCACAGACAAATGAATATTGGTTTAGGCTCAATTAGACTTGTCATATATTTACTGGTAACAGCAAACTGCAGTGACTCATGTTTTTACACACCTAAGTGTCAAGAGTACAGGCAATAGAGATGGAGACTGTGGCTAGTTCTGCTTTTAGAGTTGGAGAAAATCCAGCTGCCTATTCTGCAGCAGATAGAGATTCTTAATGCAATAATCTGGTCTACTGTATTCAATATTGCTCAGGAAGGCTTCTTTGCCACAAAATTGGAAATGGTATTTTGGGATGTAGACATTAGAAATGCCTTACAGCACGCCCAGCTGTTGTTTCTATAAGCATTAGAGTCAGGATGATTTGTTTCAAAGGTGTAACTTCTCAGAGAAACCCAGCCTATTAAATGTCTATTACCAATGAGGTATTCTGGACATGGATTTGGTTATCACAGAATGTCAGGGGTTGGAAGGGACCTTGAAAGATCAAATCCACATCCCCTGCCAGAGCAGGATCATCTATACCAGATCACACTGGAATGCATCCAGGTGGGTTTTGAATATCTCCAGAGAGGGAGACTCCACAACCCCCCTGGGCAGCCTGTTCCAGGGTTCTGTCACCCTCAGTGAAAACAATTTTCCTCATGTTTACCTGGAACTTCCCATGCCTCAACTTCCACCCATTGCCCCTTGTCTTGTCACTGGGCATTGCCAAGAAGAGCTGGCTCCATCCTCTTGCTCCTCACCCTTGACATCTGTATAAACATTAATGAGGTCACCCCTTAGTCTCCTCTTCTCCAAACTAAAGAGCACCAGCTCTCTCATCCTCTCCTCATAAGGAGAGCTATGCCAAGCAAAGAAGCTAAACCTGGATTCTTATCCACAGGCGATGAGAGGTGCTTATTTCTTAGCACACAGACTGCTTGGCTACTCAGAATTTGTTCCTGGTTGGTCAAAATATATTGAAGGAAAAGTTTGTTCTGTCAAAAGGATCTGCAAGTGAAACAGATGAAAGTGTATGTTTTATCAGCACTCATGAGGAACAATGGGGAGGTAACTTGCAGTGAATAATTTATTCATGAAACTTCCTTTTTATTCATAAATTTGTTGCAAGCAGATGGCAATAATCTAGAATGCATTTGAACTTGCTCTTCAAACTTCCCTGAATAATTCTTTGTCAGGGCCTCACTGGCAAGTTGGATGCATTTTGTATAATTGGAGGGATTTGGATTGGCTCACCAGTGGCACCAGAGATTCCTGCTCCCTGATTAGAGAAATGAAAGTCTTGGTGCAGGGCTCTTCATGCGAAGCCAAGCTAATTCCCTGTGGTATTTTGCCAACTTAGTGTAGAGAGATGGTGCTTTTAACTGAGGGCCAGCAGGGATCAGCAGAGCAAAAAGTAATTAAACTTGATGTGCAGAAGGGGGAACTCCTTTATTTTCTTTCTTTACAGGTGTCTCTCAGGGTGCAGCAGGTGAGCAGCACCCTGTGCTCCTCCTTTGCCTACCTGCCTTTCTGTTGTCTGCTGGTGATGTGGAGAAGGGCAAGGAGTAAGTTCTCAGTGCATGTGAGAAGGGAATAGGGCCACTGAAAGAGTGATTCTCAATTAACTTGTAAATAGCAGGGTCTCTTTCTGCCTTGCAAACCACAACAGTCTGTGAAGGTACATCACAGTACCTATGTATCAGGTTTTCCTGGTGTAAATCGAGGGGAGAAGGTCAGCAAGCTGCAGCTTTTTCATAACAATCTGAATAGCAATGCAGCTCCCAGGGCTGTGTTGGAAGAGGCAGCTCTTAACACCTAGCTCCTACTGGATTCTGAAGGCAGTGGGACCTGGGAAGTGCTGCCTCATTCAGAATAGAGCACTCCAGACAAAACCACTGGCAATGGTTGGCCTTTTAGAGGAGCAATTCCTGATGCCCATTAGCTGTCTGCTTAATCTGTTCCTTGCAAGATAAAAATGTCATCTGGCACATCCAGGAGCATTGCTAGTCCTTGTGCCAATCAGTGCAAGAGGGAAGGATCAAAGTGCCTTTATAACCTCCTTAGGTCTGATAGCACTCTGCTCCATTACTGTGTGTCTGAAAGCAAATGAATCCTAGCAGCATGTTAGCCATTCACCTAAGTGTGTGCTTAAGTAGTTTGAAAGATCAACAGGCAAAATTTGTCATTAAAGGAGAGGGGGGAAAAAATGGAGCAGTAAGCATTGGAATACCCCTTAATTTGGCTTTGTTTTTCTCTCCTGTAGTAATGGGTGCATAATCTCTCCCACAGAGGACACGCTGTCATACTAGATTGTTTACAGCTACTTCCATGTAATATTTAATAATAACTCTGTCAATAATGCTGGGGAGCATACATTTTCTTTTCCTGGAGACATTTAGGGAGTACTCAGGAGTAAGTAATATTTCCATAATCTAAATTCATGCTCCATCCAAGAGGGCTCTGTCTAAGGTACACAGAATTATGTTTCACAAAATGTGTTTATTGCTATAAGTATCTTTCTTTATAGTTCATTTGTTAAGCTAAGTAATGATGTATAGCTCCTCACACTACAGTAATAACAATTCTTCCCCATTCTTCACTCTTCCAATCTCTTCTTCTCCCCTTTCAATACTCATTGAGGGCTTTGTTAAATGAAATCTCAGTGACATATTGTTAACAGTTTCTCTTTTTTTTCAAAAACAAGCAAGCAAGCAAAACAAACCAAGCAAACTGAACCTAGAAAAGGGAGCTCCCAAACAGAGAGGGACCTGGGGGTGCTGATTGACAGCCGCCTGAACATGAGCCAGCAGTGTGCCCAGGTGGCCAAGAAGGCCAACGGCATCCTGGCCTGCATTAGGAATAGTGTGGCCAGCAGGAGCAGGGAGGTCATTGTGCCCCTGTACTCTGCATTGGTTAGGCCACACCTTGAGTACTGTGTCCAGTTCTGGGCCCCTCAGTTTAAGAAGAACATCGAGACACTTGAACGAGTCCAGAGAAGGGCAACAAGGCTGGGGAGAGGCCTTGAGCACAGCCCTATGAGGAGAGGCTGAGGGAGCTGGGGTTGCTTAGCCTGGAGAAGAGGAGGCTCAGGGGCGACCTCATTGCTCTCTACAACTACCTGAAAGGTGGTTGTAGCCAGGAAGGGGTTGGTCTCTTCTCTCTAGCAACCAGCACCAGAACAAGGGGACACAGTCTCAAGCTGCGCCAGGGGAAGTTTAGGCTGGAGGTGAGGAGAAAATTCTTCACCGAGAGAGTCATTCGCCATTGGAATGTGCTGCCTGGGGAGGTGGTGGAGTCACTGTCCGTGGAGGTGTTCAAGAGGGGATTGGATGTGGCACTTGGTGCCATGGTCTAGTCATGGGGTCTGTGGTGGCAGGTTGGACTCAATGATCTTTGAGGTCTCTTCCAACCTTGGTGATACTGTGAAAAAGCCAACTCTCTAGCTATTGTAACTGTTACCAAAGGAAGATGAGATGATGTGGAAAAAGCTTCTCCCTGAAGACTGTTGGGATGACTTGTTTTTTTTTTCTTTCAAAATTCAGACCTCTACAATACTAATGCCATGGGAAGAAATCTTCTGTAGTCCCAAATGAAAATTGATTTGGAAGAGAAAATTCCCCTTGGAAACAGGACTGCAGGAGAGACTGCTCGGTAAAATCTGACTTTTTACTTTAGTAACAAATGTAAAACCTGGAAGCTAGAGCTCCAGCTACCGTGAAGGAAAAGAGAGCACTTGACTTGTGCTAATATAATGCTTTTAGATCAGACTGAGTGCAACAACTGCTGAGTTTCAGAAATCACACAGTGGACATCCTTCCCTCTGATCAAAGAGAGACAATTGAGTGGCAAAAAGAAAATTTTCTGCATTAACAGAACCCCCCCCAGCCTTTTCTGACACTCAGTGTCCTTCAAACCAGGGGAGCTACAGGAGCTTTCAAACACACACAGACACAGACACACACACACTCCCTTTCTTCAGTCTGTGGAGATGTTACCTACTGAACAGCCTTGGTCCTGGTGGCCTAAAGGGTTTGCTGGTTTTGCTAAGCGCTATACGAAATCTTTTGTGTGTCAAGGCAAGAAGGTAAGTCTGGTTGTGGAGACTTGAAGTTGTATGCATGTTTCTTCCCTTGGTACTATTTCATAATGAAGATTTATGCAGGAAAAAAAAAAAGAAAATTGGCTTAAATATAGGCTTTGACACAGTTGGAGTCCTGTAGTTTTCAGATCTGTTACAGGCGATGTTATATGGCATTGTGCACTGTGGTGAGAAGGAAAAGCAGCCCTGTGTCCTAGGAATCCCAAAGCAATTCATAGTCTTAATGCTTATTTTCAGAGAAGCATGGAATGGGCTGCCCAGGGAGGTGGTGGAGTCACCCTCCCTGGAGGTGTTCAAGAGGGGATTGGACGTGGCACTTGGTGCCATGGTCTAGGCATGAGGTCTGTGGTGACAGGTTGGACTCGATGATCTTTGAGGTCTCTTCCAACCTTGGTGATATGTGATTGAAATTGCAACACAGTGCTCCTGTCTGCTGTGGAGCTCTGGGCACTGTGCTAAGCCCAGACTACAATGAGCCTTCCCTCTCAGCTACAGCAGTAAAGCAGCTGCTGGAGCTTTCTGCTTTTTCACAGAATGCAACATTGCTCACCCTAGTTCTTGTCTGGTCCTTACCGAGAAATCCTTAGAAGAGAATGCTCACACTTGTTGTTTTCCATCCCTGTTCTACTGCCATCGGTTGCTCCTTTGGTTGCTGTTGTGATGGATTAGCTCATGGTCCTTCAGATATCCCAAACTGAGTAGGGCTGAGAAGACAAGCTCTCAGCAGCTGATGCTTTCAGAATAGGGTATATGACAAGAGCAATAAATATGCAGCTGCTTCTGAGGCAGCTCATGGAAATGGAAGTGCTTTAACTGACAGTGTTTTCAGTAGCACAGGCCCTGGGGAGTCTCACAAAGGAAATATTCCACAAGACTTTAGGAAACAGTACTATTAAATTATTCATATTTTCACTGGGTTTCCATTTCTGGAGAATGGCATAAATTGCTTGACAGGCTTGGTTTAGTTTTGAGGGGCTTTTTTGGATGATTACTTTTGTTTAAAGAATATTAGAAACATCATTTGAAATGATAGCTATGCTATCATTTCAAAGGGGTTAGGGACTGCCTGGAAGTCAAATGGAGCTGGAAACTCAAACCCTCTGGCAAAATCTTAGTTCTCTTGTCCATCATTAAAATTGACCTGTAAATAGCTTAAAGGCAAACAGAAGGCAAATTAAATTCTTCCCTTATGTGCTAGAATGTGCACACAACTAGGGAAGGTGATACAGAGGCTGAAAGGAGGAGTCAGCTATCACAGGGTACTAAAGTTGTGGGGAGAAAGAGAAGCAAGATGGAGACTATGCCAAAGCACAGTGCTCTGGTATAGCTGCAAAGCACCCATAGTATTGCACTCTCATCTATTTGTTTTGTAGCTTCCTTGGTGATTTTGACAAAACCAGCAGCTGGAGCAAGGTTTTATTCTGCTAAAATGACTTACTGTTTCATGCCCTTCTTGTGCTTGATGTCCTTCTTTAAAATACATCATCTGGAACATAGAGCTGTCATGCTGTTCTATTTTGTAATATCATTTCACAAAGTAAGAATGTTTAGGGATCAAGCCTTTCAACATAAGCATAAAGATCAGCATAAGCAGGGGACAGTTGTGTTCCTAGTAGGTAACAACTTTGGAAATGCCATTTATTTGCCTTGGTAATGGGCATTTACTCTATGAAGACATGACTTGACTTAGAGGTGGTTTCTTAAGAGAAAGGGTAGAAGGAGAAAGGCACGAGTGAGATGGGAAATGCTTCTTGTCATACAAAGAGTGGCCTCAAGTTTCCAGACTGACCTCCTGGTGAATTTATCCCACTTTGGTTGAGGAGGGAAAAAACCTGAGCTATCAAGGCTATGAAAGGAGTTGGTCCCTCTCTTGAGGGAGATACTTAAGAGGACTCTCTTGCCCAACAGGAGTGAGCCCTAGTGGGAGCTGTTGTAGATGGCAGACACTTCCTGTGGTCTCTTGGAAAATTAAGGCTGTGGAAGTTATCCCCAGGAGATAGTAATCTCCAACTAAGAGAGACATATGTTAACACTCTCAGTTTTCATATTGTCTTTCTGTTATGTCTTGTTCCTACTGGGAGAATAAACTCTTTTGAGTATGAGCAGATTCTTTGTTTATGGTGCACAGCGGGAAGAGCAGCATGAATCAAACACAGATAGACACGGAGTATGCAGAACACTTGTAGGACATGGTCCAGGAGTGGTAGAAAGAGCATAGTGGGAAGGAAGAGGAGCATATAACTCTGCAGACAACAAATTGCAACCCAAAGCTGTTTGGAAGTCCCAGTGACCTGGTCTCAGACAGGTTTTGCCAGGAGAGATACATTTGTTATCCATGGAGGCAGGCTGGAAATACAGGTCCCCTCTGATCCCAAGAGGTAAGTAATTTTTGACCTGTTGGGTTGAAAACCGGATCGCTCTCTCCTTTCAAAGATAATAGAACTACTTGAATACATGATGGTGGCATTTGAATAAATTAGCTGGGAACATGATTAACAGCAGGCCACCTTTATAGCTGCATGCTTTCAGGAAAGGAACCCACCATGAAGGCAAAGGAAAATTTTCTTTGCCATTCTTTTAATGCTGACATAAACAATATGAGTATTGAACTGTGTGTTTTGCTATTTTCGTTTTCTTGTCCTATTCAAGCTCACAGTGTTCTTGCCAGAATGTCTGTATTAAACCAATTGCAGTGCAGTAGCTTTCTGGGATTTGATTTCAGGGGCAAATGTATTTATTTTGGTAGAACAAACAGAAGTATCGTGCCTTAAAATGCTGCTACTTGTTTTTGTGTTACGATCTGTGTCCAGTTCTGGGCCCCTCAGTTTAAGAAGGACATTGAGACATTAGAATGTGTCCAGAGAAGGGCAACAAGGCTGGGGAGAGGCCTCGAGCACAAGCCCTGTGAGGAGAGGCTGAGGGAGCTGGGATGGTTTAGCCTGGAGAAGAGGAGGCTCTCTACAATTACCTGAAGGGAGGTTGTAGCCAGGAGGGGGTTGGTCTCTTCTCCCAGGCAACCAGCACCAGAACAAGAGGACACAGTCTCAAGCGGCACCAGAGGAAGTTTAGGCTGGAGGGGAGGAGAAAGTTCTTCACAGAGAGAGTCATTCGCCATTGGAATGTGCTGTCCAGGGAGGTGGTGGAATCACCATCCCTGGAGGTGTTCAGGAGGGGATTGGACGTGGCACTTGGTGCCATGGTTTAGTCATGAGGTCTGTGGAGACAGGTTGGACTTGGTGATCTTTGAAGTCTCTTCCAACCTTGGTGATTCTGTGATTTAAGAAACAGTCTGTTATTACAGTATGTTGAGACTTCTTAGTGCAAGCCAGAAATATTCTAATGATCCTCCCCAACATTCTCCTAATTCAGCAATCTCTCTCCTTCAAGTAATTTGCAAGCTATTAGTTAATCCTGGAGCTTCATACTTTGTTTCCAGATGAATGGTAGAACTGTGTAAGAATCACAAGAGCTTGCCTAGCCCTTGAAGTTCCCATAGATTAGAATCTAGATGTTCCAACCATGGATGTGGATGTGACAGAAGATTTTAGATTAGAGATTACAACCGTGGAAAGATTTTTAATGTGTAAACTGGTTACCTTGCAATGGGAGTCTTTCTTCCTATTCCCATCAGACAAGAACTATGTAGGTTAGGATTTCTTAGTTCCTGTCATCTGACTCAACCAGAAGACTCTTGGGAGCCACAAACTGAACTCCAGGACTTGCACAATGTAAATTTTGCTGGATGGTTTGAAAGTTTTTATAGTCCAGTATAGGAGGCATCTCCCACTAACCACACTGTAAAGGGAGTGGGAATGCAAAGCAATGAAATAACAGCTCCTATGAGTCACTGTCAAGGCATTTGAGAAGAAAAACATCTCGAGTTATGGCTGAAATGTTTGTGATTCTTCACAATTTAAACAGCATTCTTTCCCAACATGAGACTCAAAACATCAGAAGAAATAAGAATATGCCAGGAAAGGCATGTTGGTATTCAAAAAAGGATTTGACTGTTGTGGAAACCAAGGAAATAGGATATATGATTGCTCCCATGTTATGGCACCTTAAACTGTGCTTCTTTGAGATGTTAACATCTGAGAGACAGTATAAAATATGAGCAGGGAAGGCACTGTGCAAAGCAAAGCATAGATTTGATTTCCAAGTTATGGTGGTCTAAGGATATACAAGAAATTGGCTTACAGCAGTGCAGGGTACACTTAAGACTGAAATTGCAGGAGAGTGCCTCAAGGCACAGATTTCTAATGTCTGAAGTGTTGTCAAGAGGTTAGAACAGGGAAAGAAGAAGGTGCAAATATGGAGGAGAATGGGGTGGGGGGGGGGAAAGGAAGGAGAAGGACAGGGCCAAGGAGAAAAAGTTCAGAAGCAGTGCTGAAAAACATTCAGGTGAATGTCATAAAGTGTTGCTGACAAATAGTTAGACTTTTATTGTGAAGAATGTGGTGTCCTCCTGAGTAAAGTGAGTACTGAAGGGAGTACGGTGTCCTGAATTAATACTTGAGCCCACAGGCCATAATTAAATATGGGATCTAGCCCTCATCCAAATGAGTTTGGTACCTGTGCCCTAAGCACCAACATCTATGAAGTCAACTGAATGTGATACCATTGGGGTGCTTGGTGCCATGGTTTAGTTGTTTAGGTGGGTTGGATTGGTTGATGGGTTGGATGCAATGATCCTGAAGGTCTCTTCCAACCTGGTGTATTCTATTGTATTCTGTTGCCAAACTTCTCGTGCCAAGCAGTGGTGAGAAATTATCCCTTGGGTTTGCCTGAAGTGTTTGTTACTTCCATGACTGGTACTCACTTTTTCCATGCAGGCAGAATCATAATCAACTTTCATTAAGACTAATGCTAACTGTTGATTTACTACAAAGAGTATTTTGATTAAATCTAGCATTTTGGATAGGATATGATAATTATCTGGTGTTGACATTCAATTTCCCAGGCCTGAAGTTTACAAACAAATCCCACATCTTTGTTAGGCACATTAGCAATTGAAATAGCCTCCTAAATCACTGTCTGTGTAACTGGTAAATCTCTGCAATCAATCTTCCTTTTCTTTAAAAATAAATTTTGGAGGAATTTGCATAATTGGCCTTGCTTGGTAAGTCTGCTGTATAATGCTGTCTTTTAACTGCACTGCTACCTGGAATCATGATGAAGTGTCAACAAGCAGGAAGTAAATATAAAACAAGCTTTTAGTAAAGGACACAGCTGATCTCAGGAGGTGAGAAATGGCATCTAGCGGTGTTATAATTTGAAGTGGCTTCATAATTTGATGTAGGGGTTTCGCTGTACAGGATGAGAGAGAGGAAAAGACAGAACTCAATGGCATCAAACCCCTTTAATTTTCACTGAACTTCAAAGTGAAATTTACACTGAGAAGTGCTTTTAAAACACAGCGAAGGTAATTCAAATGAATGTCCTCACTTCTGTCTGAAAATATGTGAAGCTCACGGTATGGAGTGAACATGGACTAATGCCTGTGTACAGGCATGACTTTCTCAGTAGCTTTACAGCATTCCAGCTCCTGCCATATACAATACAATACAATACAATACACCAGGTTGGAAGAGACCTTCAAGATCATCACGTCCAACCCATCAACCAATCCAACCCACCTAAATACAATACAGTACAATACAGTACAAAACAGTACAATACAGTACAATACAACCCACCTAAACAACTAAAAAACTAAACCCTGGCACCAAGCACCCCATCAAGCCTCTTTTTGAACACCTCCAAAGAAGGACAATACTGCCCTGCAAGCTGCAATGACTGAATTAGTCAGCAGGATTTTATCTTCACGTCCCCTAGTAGGTTATGTTGTAGTCATTTAGTTACTCAAATTCTGGGTGCTGTGGCCAGTGTTGTCTCACTCTTCAGTATGTGCTCCTAAAGGTGTCGCTGTCAGCAGCCTGTGCTCACTAACACCACTGTGGTCAGTGCCATGGTCCTCACCACTACATGCTTCATGCTATAGGCTTTGTAACATGCCAAGTGTTAAGTAGCATACTACTGCTCTTGCTGTCTGACATATGTAGCCTATGAATTCAGTATCCACCATGAGCCATCAGTGCCTCATCAGTGGTGAAAGGTGTCGGAAGGCTGTGCAAAGGAACCAGCCCAGAACTATAGCAGGAGAGGTGGTTGGACCACTAGATGGATAAAGAACTGGCTTGATGGCCGCACCCAAAGAGTGGCTGTCAATGGGTCCATGTCCCAGTGGAGGCCAGTGACAAGCGGAGTCCCTCAGGGATCAGTCCTGGGACCAGTCTTGTTCAACATCTTTGTGGGTGACATGGACAGTGGCATCGAGTGCACTCTCAGCAAGTTTGCTGATGACACCAAGCTGTGTGGTGCAGCAGACACGCTGGAGGGAAGGGATCCATCCAGAGGGACCTTGACAGGCTGGAGAGGTGGGCACAGGCCAACCTCATGAGCTTCAACAAGACCAAGTGCAGGGTCCTGCATCTGGGTCGAGGCAATCCCAGGCACAAATACAGGCTGGGCAGTGACTGGCTGGAGAGCAGCCCTGAGGAGAGAGACTTGGGGGTGCTGGTGGACGAGAAGCTCAACAGGAGCTCTCAATGTGCACTTGCAGCCCAGAAAGGCAATCAGATCCTGGGCTGCATCAAGAGAAGTGTGGCCAGCAGGTCAAGGGAGGTGATTCTCCCCCTCTACTCAGCTCTGGTGAGACCCCACCTGGAGTACTGCATCCAGTTCTGGAGCTTTCTATTACAAGAGGGATCTGGAGGTGCTGGAACGTGTCCGGAGAAGGGCCATGAGGATGATCAGAGGGCTGGAGCACCTCTCCTATGAGGACAGACTGAAGGAGTTGGGGCTGTTCAGTCTGGAGAAGAGAAGGCTCCGAGGTGACCTCATTGTGGCCTTCCAGTATCTGAAGGGGGCCTACAAGAAGGCTGGGGAGGGACTTTTCAGGCTATCAGGGTGTGATAGGACTAGGGGGAATGGAATGAAGCTGGAGGTGGGGAGATTCAGGCTAGATGTGAGGAGGAAGTTCTTCACCGTGGGGTGGTGAAGCCCTGGAATGGGTTGTCGAGGGAGGTGGTTGAGGCCCCGTCCCTTGATGTGTTTAAGACCAGGCTGGATGAGGCTCTGGCCAGCCTGATCTAGGGTAGAGTGTCCCTGCCCATGGCAGGGGGGTTGGAACTAGATGATCCTTGTGGTCCCTTCCAACCCTAACTGAAACTATGAAACTGTGAAACTAAATGTGACTGCTGCTGCCTATCTAGTATGTAATGTGGTGCAGTCCGGGATCATAGTCCAAAATGTCTATCAAGAAAGGGTGGTACAGCTTGATTCTTTTATTTATTTACTTATTTTCTGTAATGTCACCTTTGAATGTTGCTTTCTCACCGCTGTGCAAAAAGGCAAAGTTCCTCTGTTACTATCAGAGTTGTGTAGTTTCATCTGCAGTAAGCAAGCCAAAGGAATAAATCACTTTAAGTTTTCTGCTCTGGTACAAACAGTTTAGATTTCACAAGTGCTGTCAGTTATGACGTACCATAAAGCCATGCACTTGCCCTAGGGCTGTACAGGACACTGTGTGCCCATGCAAACTGCTGATGGGGCAAACCTGTGGTGGAAATGCCCTGCCCAGGTGCTGGTTGTGGCTCTAGCTTCTCTTTCAGACATGAAACTTCTGTGTTTGTTTCAACTCACCCTCTGGGTCTGGAATCAGATGTGATATCTGCTCTCCCAGATCTTCTGTGCACTGTTTGATAGATGTCTTACAACCTCATCTCTGATGGTGCTATGATAAGGTAACTGTAATATGCTTTGGGCTTTTATGGTTGAAAACACCTGCTGGCATGTTTAAGATCTGTGTTTACCCTCTGTAAAAAGCTGATGGCTTCTCCCCTGAATGCTCCTTGTACTCCAGCAGTTCCCTTTGGGAAGAAAAGAATATCTTCCAGCACCCTGGCTGTTTTGTAAGCCATGACTTATGGACCAGAACTATTATAATCTGAGCAATCGAATGTCATATCCTCAGCTGTCAATTGCTAAGGAAAGAAATTCCAAGCAGCCTGCAAGTGTGATGAGAGATTTGATAACGTTACCAGTGAACTGTGCTGCATTTGGTACCAGTGTGAGAATCTTAAATTACAAAAGCATGGAGTGCTTAGCTTCTATTTTTCTGTATGTCCTAGGGAATCTCTGGCTTGCCTAGCAGAACCAAACAATTCTCATACAATGCTATGCACAGGCAGTGTTGGATTTTTGGGTTTGCTTTTATATTTGAACCATGACCATATCATTAAAGACAAACTTAATTCACCATCTTTGGGGATTATTTTTGTAGCTGAAAGAATTAGCCATGCCCATCTTGGATTCTCATTCCACTTTCTTTCAATCTGCCGGGGTTTGACGCACACAACGCATCAAAGGAGCGAGCTGATGGGGTTTCTGTCACTTCTCTTACAATGGGCTTTGTTGGAAATAACTTCATCTGGTTCTGCATAGCATACAATGTGCTGTAAAACATCGTTGTCATCCTGCCATGGTAAAGGCTGACACGGATGACTGCTGTTACACTGCTGCACATGGCGTAGGAACTCAATAGTATACTGCAGGGTAGGGGTGAGGAAGGGAACGGAAGGGGTTGTGTGTAGCCAGGTGGTGGACAAAACCCTCTCAAGTGAGAGCTGCTATGGCTGCTGAGCCTTTTGGGTTTCTGCAGACCGTTTGTCTGCATGTGCTGGTGAATAAAGAAGGCTTGTGAGTTTTGGGGGAATCTCTTGAGCTTTGGCTAAGGATTTTTTTTAAGCCCTTTTGTTCTCTTCTCAGGAAGAATGAGACGATTCACAAGCATACTGATTTTTAAAGCCTGATAGGTGAATTTCCATTTCTGCTGAAACCACAGGCAAAACCTTGACAGGTAAGCTCATTTTTCCTTCTGTTTTTCCTCTCCAAATCAGCATCTGAGTAGACTGGTGAATGCCATAGACTGATGAGCAGTGGAAGTTCAGCAGCACTGTTCTGCAGAGTCATGTGCACTCAGGTTTATTTTGTCCTCTGGGTGAGTAAGACCAGAGTACAAAGAAGGGCTGGGGTTTGGGTGGGTAGAAGCTGTGTAGTCTTATTGATCGGTAATTTCATTACTTCTATAGATAGAAACACTGATGGCTTCACTAAGAATCCATTTCAGTTTCTGTGGCTGATAACATAATGGATTTGGGGGCAAGAGTTATGGAAATGTGAAGTAATTAGTAGTATTGACAGAGATGCCAACTTTCACTATTTCTGCTTTTTAAAAACTTTCCTATTGACTGTGACTTGCTGTCCAGACCAACCTCCTGAGTAGGGTTCTGCTTTCTCTGACCATTGCTTTGTTTCTGGAGGCACGCTGAGCCACAAGAATATTGTTGAAGCACTAACTGTGCATACATTGAGTTGTGTGATTTCATCCCAGAAACGTATTTCCTGTCATCCCCAATCAAAGCTGCAGAGGGAATCCATATCTCCTCATAAGAAAAGTTGTGTTAGAAGTCCTGTAGACTCTTGCCTGTCTGCTTTATCCTTTGTTTACTGTGAAGCTTGCAATGTGCACAGGCATATCTGTTGCAAATCATGATCTTTCCCTTTTTATTTATTTTCACAGCACAGCTGTTTGTAATGGGTATGGGTTAGGGGTAAACTGGACCAACATAAGCAGAATTGTTTAGGCTGGAAAAGGTCTTGGCTGCACTGGAACTGCTCTGATTTAGACCTTCTAAGAATCTAAGCTTTTCCCTCTCTGCCATCACACTTGCATGCTTCAGGAGACCTGGCTGTGATACCAGTTGCTTTGGTACAAGCAAGTGGTTACAAGAAATATTTCATTGTCATCTCAGTGCAGACCTTAGAAGGCAACTTCCCAGAGTGAAGTTGCAAGCCAAAGTTTCTCTCCCTTACTTCAGGGCTGTCTCCAAGTCTGTTGAACCATGCTTCTTGAAGCTTGTTTAAGCAGATCCAAAGGCTCTCTTCTGTTTGTGCTCTTTCCTGATTTAAGCCACTGAATATTCTGCCTCTCATATCCTGACATACTAAAAATGAAAGGATTTCTCTTATTTTTATTGTCTGTCTCCAGTGTTTCTCATTGTGGAGGTAGTTTCCCACCTGAGCAGTGGGCTGGTATTTAAAAGTGGAATTGACAGCGTACATTGCTATCAATTATTCACATTCACATGGTGAACCACCAAGTTCTTGACTTGTTTTCCTGACAGACTACTTATCTATTAAACTGTCCCTTTTTTCTCTCCTATATATGGCAGCTTGGGTAGGAAAAAATCCTGTTTCAGACCCTAATCAGAGTGCTATGCCAGGAATTTTCATAAGGGCCTTTTAGCCTGACTGGTTGGACTCAGAGAAGGGAGCAGGTCTGAAGTATGGATGAGTAGCAACAAAGAAATATAGAAGCAGAGGGTTTATGTCTTTGGGTACTCACAGCCAATGTTATTTCTCTAAAAGTACCAGGTGACCATAATGAATGAGAGACAATAAAGTATCAAAAGGCATGGAAACAAGACTGCTGTAAAGAATTACAGCAGAATTACACGTTAATGACTTCTGTGCATGGTCACAACTGCAGTTGTGACCATGCACAACATGAGAAGGGCAACAAAGCCGGTGAGGGGTTTGGAGCACAAGCCCTAAGAGAAGAGGCTGAGGGAGCTGGGGTTGTTTAGCCTGGAGACAAGGCGGCTCAGGGGAGACCTTATTGCTCTCTACAGCTACCTGAAGGGAGGTTGTAGCCAGTTAGGGGTCGGCCTTTTCTCCCAGGCAACCTGTGACAGAACAACAGCTGTGCCAGGGGACGTTTAGACTGGATGTCAGGCAGAAATTCAACACAGTAAGAGTGATTTGCCGCTGGAATGGGCTGCCCAAGGAGGTGGTGGAGTCACCATCACTGGAAGTGTTTAAGAAGAAACTGCATGAGGCACTTAGTGCTATGGCTTAGTTGATTAGATGATGTTGGGTGATAGGTTGGACTTGATGATCTGGAAGGTCTTTTCCAACCTGGCTAATTCTGTGACTCTGTGATTACTTTGTAATCACAAGCAATAGAGTTCTTGAGTGTTTTCTGAGGAAGCTGCATTATCCTCACATAATCACATTGATTTAAAATCTTCTCCTGGTGTTGGTAACAGTGGCATCTGCAGTGAGCAGTTTAGCTTTGGATGCTTGATACTCTCCTCACAGCAGAGATCAACAGCAAGTTATGGTATCAGGTTCATGTTGTAACTTGAACAGAGGCTGAATTTGTTGAATCTTGTCGAAGTAAAAACAAGGTCCTTCTAATTACCAGCCCATTTCTTTGCTGAATCTGAAGTACACCTCAAGTAACTGTAACATTTGCAGCTTACATATTGGCGTCAGGGTTTAGTTATGAAAAAGAAACAAGACAATTCACTAGCTCATTAGTGACAATTTATTTGCAGATAATAATTCACCATCCGGCAGTACTAGCAGTGACCACAAACGAGCTCAGCCTTGTGCGTAGCCATTGCTCTCCACATGAGTCTGGTGCTAAACCATGTCCCTGAGCACCCTAAACCTCTTCCCTCCTCCAAGCTCAGCTGCTCCTCGCCAGCCCTGCTCTCTCGCTTCGCCAGCTGTGTTACGCTTCTCTGGCCCCTTTGCAACCCCTCAACGTCCTTCATGGAGCGAGGGTGGGGAGGCAGAGGCAGTGCCATGGGCACCGCGCAGGGAAGCCCGGCCAGGCGCAGACACCGGAGCAGGGAGGACGACAGCACCGGCACACCCACGGTCGCTGCCCGCCGGCGTCGCCGCCCTGCCTGCTTCACTTTCCGGTAGTGTCGTGCAGCGCCGGCTCTTTGCGGCAGCGAGCCCGGCCGGGCGGCAGGTGTGCGGCGCCGCTCGGGTGGGTGCCGCTGCGGGGCGGGAGGTCGGCGTTCAGCCGGGTTGCGGGGGCTGCTGGCGGCGGATGAGCGGCTTCGCGGCCTCGGTGGTGCTCCGGTAGAGTGCCGCTCTTCACTGCGGCTGGTGCGGAGCCGCGGTGCAGTCCCCTCGGTGAGCAGTGGGACTGCCCGGTCCCAGCTGACGCCCGCCGGTGTGCGGGCGTGGGGGAGGCAGCGCCGGGCTGCCAGTTGGGCTCGGCTGTTTGGAGGCAGGAACACCTCTCGGTTAGACTTGGATGCTTGTACACCTGTTCCGGAGTCGTACCACCCATGTACTGAAGAACTTCTTCCTAAGATCCAGTCTAACCCTGCTCTCCCTCAACTTCAAACCATTCCCCCTACTCCTGTCGCTAGACAGCCTTACGAAACGTCCCTCTCCAGCTGTCCTGTAGCTCCCTTAAGGCACTGGAAGGCAGCTCTAAGGTCCCCCCAGAGTCTTCTCCAGGCTGAACAGCCCCAGCTCCCTCAGCCTATCCCCATGACGGAGGTGCTCCTGCCCTTCAGTTATCCTTGTGGCTCTCCTCTGGACTCCAACAGATAACGGGCAATGGGTACAAGTTACTCCTGGGGAGATTTCCAATTGGAATCTAGAAGTAAATTTCCCCCCATGAGAACAGTTAGGCATTGGAATCTCCCAGGGGAAGCAGTGGATTCCCCTACATTTGATAGTTTTGAGACTCAGCTTGACAGGATGCTGGGCCATCTCATTTCAACTACACTGTCACCTAGAAAGCTTGGACAAGATGATTTTTGGGGTCACTTCCAGCCTGGCATTCTGCAATTGTTATTTCATCTTTGGGATGTACATTTTGGCTGGGCTGGTGTGGGTTTTAGTTCTGAGCCTGTGTAGAGCTGGACAGATGAATGTTCCCCTTTGAATATTAAAGTTCACCTCAGCCAAATTCAGTTGAGGAATTTAGATAGATTTTTTTGTTGTTGTCACCCACGAAATAATGCATTAAAGCAATAGATACAATGTGGAGAGCTGTAATGCAAAATGAATTTGGAATCTTGGGAGCTATAAATCTCATGAAGACTTTACAGAGGATTCTGACTTGGGGAAAAATGAAGTAGGGAGAGAATGTGTGTGGGGGAGAAAATGTAAAGAACAGGCATAAAGAAGCTGCTTGCAATTGTTACTTCATATTGATTGAATGCAATGGAAAGACGTGTTTTATCTGAGTTTCATTTTCAAGAAGCTTCCACATAGTAATTTGAGATAAAATTAAACCCAAATATTTTCTGTTTTCAGACTAAAAGGTCAAAACTCCATGAACAGTTGCTGAAGTCTGAGAAGATGATAATGATGTTGAAGACAGTTTGGACAAAGAAGGACACCAAAGTGTATGAGGTGGTTTAAAAACTAGATTACAAGCTGCAAAACAAACAGGTGTCTTTTCATTCTCTAGTAGTCTAACAGGCAAGCACCACACCCCCAGAAGAGAAGAAGATATCACCACTCCTTGGATCCAGCAATGACTTTACAGGAATAGTTCAAATTCTTGGTGGGAGCACCCCAAGAACTTGTCTCTTCTCCCCTTCTCTCTCTGTCTTCCCCCACACCCCCATTTTTTTTGTTTCTTTTCCCTCTATTCTGGTCCATTACCAAGAGTTTTCATTAGCTCTAATAAACTTAGCTCATCAGCTGTTTGGTGTTGTTTCATTTCAATTTACTCCAAGGGAATTGCAGTTCTGGGCCCCTCAATTTAAGAAGGACATTGAGACTCTTGAATGTGTCCAGAGAAGGACAATGAGGCTAGGGAGGGGCCTCGAGCACAAGCCCTGTGAGGAGAGGCTGAGGGAGCTGGGGTTGTTTAGCCTGGAGAATCACAGAATCACCAAGGTTGGAAGAGACTTCAAAGATCATATTGCTGTCTACAGCTACCTGAAAGGTGGTTGCAGCCAGGTGGGGGCTGGTCCCTTCTTCCAGGCAACCAGCACCAGAACAAGAGGACACAGCCTCAAGCTGAAGTTGAGGCTGGAGGTGAGAAGAAAATTCTTCACAGAATTGTTAGCCATTGGAATGGCTGCCCAGGAGGTGGTGGAGTCACCATCCCTGGAGGTGTTCAAGAGGGCATTGGACGGTGTTCAAGAGGGCATTGGACGTGGCACTTGGTGCCATGGTTTAGTAGTCATGAGGTCTGTGGTGAGAGGTTGGACTTGATGATCTTTGAGGTCTTTTCCAACCTTATTGATTCTATGACCTCCACCTGCTGCCCAGGGTTGGCTTGGGATACTGGGTCCTGACACTTCTTCCAAACTGGTTTGCATTCAGGTGCTGTGCTTCCAACACATCCAGCTGTTGCGATCTCCATGTCACACCAGAGATACTGATGGGTTCCACCCCTTACAGTCTGATGGCATTGGAGTACACTGTGAGCTTGCATTTACTAAAGCTTGATACTCTTGTGGGGTCAGCTTGCCAAGCCATTGGATCCATGCAGTCCAATCAGCCCATCTGGTTGGAGGCAGGGCCCCTCTAATTCTAAGTGGAATCACTTGCCTCTTGTGAAGATACTTTGGGCATGCCTTCAGAAGGACCAGAACCAGTCTTAGTTCTTCTGCTCTCTTTGATTTTCCCCTGGAAACTGGGGCAGCGTTCTGGGGAGAATTTCCTTGTTATTCACAGTGCAGCCTGGACTGAAGCAGGTTTTCCACCCCACTGCCTCACGTGGGGTGCCTTACGTGGTGACGTAAGTAGAACCACAGGGTACCCTATGGTGTATACCTCCCAGATTCTCTCCCTCAGACAGGGGAGCAAACTTGACCACTCAGGATATTGTGGAGCTTGGCAGCCCAGGGCCTAAGGAAACTATTCTGAATTTGGGCAAAATAATTCGCAGGGCCTATATAGCTCTCTGCATTGTGACCTTGTGCTGTTCAAGTTAATGTGTCTTCGGAAATAGGTCATGAAAATTAGTAGGCCAGCCTATTGTTCAGGCCATGAGCATTGCTCAGGATGTGGCCCTTTCTGTGGGATATGCAGGTTATGGTACATATTTGAGGTTGTTGCTGCTGTTTGAGGTGGTTGTTTGAGGTTGGTGTTGTTTGAGGTGGTAGTGCTTTGTTTGCTTGAGGTGATGTTTTTGAGGTGGTTGGTTGGGGTTGGTGTTGTTTGGAGTGGTAGTGCTTTGTTTGAGGTGATGGTGTTTGAAGTGTTAGTGCTTTGTTTGCTTAAGGTGATGTTGTTTGAGGTGGTTGGTGTTGTTTGAAGTGGTAGTGCTTGTTTGCTTGAGGTGAGGTGCTGTTTGAGGTGGTTGGTTGGGGTTGTGGATTTTTTTGGGTTTTGTTGGGTTATTTTTCCTTCTCCATTGCTTGTGTTTGCATGGAAAAGCTTTTGCACTGTGCTTAACCTTGATCAGCAGCAGGGTAGAAAACCTCAACAAATGAAATGATGGTGTGAAAGGCAATCGTCTTCCAGTGGAGACTGCTTGTAAGTAGCGTGGGCAGCAATTTTGGTGATGAAAAGCTTGCTTAAGTTGCATTGGTCTCTATACCATGTGTCCTACCAAAGTGCTCCTCAGAAGCATGTAATCACTGTGAGAGAGATTATTTTTAATGACATCTCTCTGCTGGATTGTTTCTTGTTCTCAAAAAGTGCCTTACAGACTGCAGTGTGGTGACCATTGACCATCATCTTGCTTGAGTTTTGTGCCTGTATTATTCTATGGAGCATGTATAGGAGATATGGGCACCTTCAGCACTGAAGAGACCCCCTTCTTCTGCTTAAAGTCTTTTGGTTACTTTGAAGTAGATTGGAAAGGCTGAATTCATCCCTGAATGCAGGTGGTGTACTGGGCAAACAGGCAATTTTGGCACTGTGTTGAGACTGATTGCAACTGGAGGT
This sequence comes from Colaptes auratus, assembly GCA_015227895.2. Lineage (NCBI taxonomy): Eukaryota > Metazoa > Chordata > Aves > Piciformes > Picidae > Colaptes > Colaptes auratus. Next base: position 7,478,672 of record CM026894.1, on the reverse strand, counting down.
CTCCAAGTGGAGTATCAGCACCACGGATAAAGGCTGAATTATAAGAGCTACACAGCCCCATCAGACTCCTGCTTGCTTTACCACCTGGAAGAACCCTCCCTGCTCCTCCTATCCATTTTCTGTAGTGGGAATCAGGGGAACTTAGGGCTGTGGCTCAGTTGTGTGATTACTCACCAAAAGCAATGCAGAGACCTGGTTTGACTTCTAGGTGATGGTTCACCTTAATGAACACTGTAACTAAAGTAAACCAGATTCCATGGTGCTCACTCTCAACCTGTTGTAGCTCCAGGGAGAAGAAGCAACTTTGTATTGTTTTGTTATTTCCATGTGATTTAATAGCCTGGGCTCAGGGTTGTGAAGCAGAGAGGAGTCAAGTGTGTTGCTGCTGCCAGACTTGCCTTGATCTGCTATCATGAAGCCACTGAAGTGCTGTACTAGTGCTGGAGCTGGCTTAACACAGTATTAGATAGCTCCAGGTGGCTTCTGGAAAGGATGACTCGGAGGCTTCATGTGCCATGGGACACTCAGCAGTGATGCCAGGCTTTACCAGCAGCAGAGATCAAAGCAGCAAACCATTTATTAAGGCGGCACTCCTGATTATCTGCCAGAGCTGTAAAGGGTAGCAAAGCGCGTGGGTGTACTTTGGTTAAGCAAGAGGGCCTCCCAGGACTGGGACGCTGCCTCAAGTGGAGTAATGAGTTCTGTTGTAGTTAAAATGATCTTAATTGCAAGCAGTGACATTTAATGCCAGCCAGCTGGTCCTCCTTCAAGGGGATTCAGAAGCAGGGAAGAAAATGTCTCGAAGTATTTTTCCAGGAACAAAGGGCATACTTTCAGTTCTGCTCTCAGTAGCCACACCTAATGATTACCCTGAGGAACCTTATCTGTCAAAAACATGCCACTCATCACTGATCTCATTTAAGCTTTAATAAAGCGTATGACTCCAAGTCTTTCAATTCAGTGGTGCAGTTGCAGTGCCCTGTGCATCTAATTAGGGAGCTTAAAAGCCACTAGTGTTTAATTCTCTAACCTACCTTGTCCCCTTTCCCATCTCCCAGCTTTCCTTTTGATGCCCAAACTGTAGTTGCATTGTGGGGAAAGCAGCCAGCTGAGATAACTGGGGGGGATGAGACAGATGATCCTGGGTGTGGACATGTATAGATGGATAAAATGCAGTAGTGAAGGCTCAGCTAATCAAGTTCAGCCTCCCCTAGGGGTGAGACATGGCAGCTACTTGACAGGGGTACAGGAAGGTTGTGAAGTACTTGAAGAGTACAATTATGGAGGAGAATTTTAGGGAAGAAATTCTGTGCTGACTTCTTCCCAGGTCCAGAATCTCTCCTTTTTTGTGGTGTTAGAAAAGACAATATTAAATTAAAGCACAGTTTTTAAACTCTCTTGGAGAGAATGGTTAGGCCATACCTTGAGTACTTTGTCCAGTTCTGGGCCCCTCAGTTTAAGAAGGACATTGAAACACTTGACATGTCCAGAGAAGGGCAATGAGACTGGGGAGAGGTCTCGAGCACAAGCCCTGTGAGGAGAGGCTGAGGGAGCTGGGGTTGCTTAGCCTGGAGAAGAGGAGGCTCAGGGGAGACCTTATTGCTGTCTACAACTACCTGAAGGGAGGTTGTAGCCAGGAGGGGATTGGTCTCTTCTTCCAGGCAACCAGCACAAGAGGACACAGTCTCAAGCTGCGCCAGGGGAAGTTTAGGCTGGAGGTGAGGAGAAAGTTCTTCCCAGAGAGAGTTGTTAGGCATTGGAATGTGCTGCCCAGGGAGGTGGTGGAGTCACCGTCCCTGGAGGTGTTCAAGAGGGGATTGGACGTGGCACTTGGTGCCATGGTTTAATAGTCATGAGGTCTGTGGTGACAGGTTGGACTTGATGATCTTTGAGGTCTCTTCCAACCTTGGTGATTCTGTGTGTGTGTGAATCAGTACCCGACACATTAGTTAAAAGGACTGAGACTAAAAGCAGCTGTAAGAAATGGAAAATATGAGGTTCTTTTCACAAGATTAGAAGCAGTAAAAATTCCAGGAGCCCACTGCCTTGGGATTACCAACCAGGTACAGTCTTAAGCTGCATTTTTTTTCCCCTTCAGGTTTTTCTCTATTGTTTTGTGTGTTTTTTTTTTCTAGTCCAGTTTCAAATGCCTCAACTGATAGGCTTCCAAGAATGATTGAATGCCTAAACTGTAGGTATTAAACCTCACCTCGAATTTCTGGCTGTGCAACAGAATTGAGTCACAATTCTCATCTGTTAAAAAGTAAAGACCAGATTGCTTGTGCAGTTTGCATCTCCAAAATTCCTCTTGAAGTTCTGCCTCGTTGTTTTCCTTTCCTTTAGTGCAAGGCTGGGATTATTAATGGATTTTGTACCGAGTCAATTATGTTTTCATTGAAAACTTTGCATAAAACTTTAAAAGCAACATCCTAACTCCAACAGAGTCGGTTTCAGGCTGGGAAGAGGAGTGTGGTGCAGCTGGTGATGCTAACAGTGGTAATGAGCTGGCAACCAGGAAGCAACTCAGCACTTGTCAGACCTCAGATCTAATGAACTTGCATGGGTTTGCAGCCTTGAATGACATTGCTGCATTTTGTTGTGGTGGGTTGTTTGGGTTGGTGTGTGGGTGGGGGTTGGTCTTTTATTTGTGTGTGTGTTTCATTGTTTTGTTTGTTTCTTGGCTTGGTTTTGTTTTGGTTTTCTCCTACAGAACCTCTGCTTTTGGTGGAGTTAAAGATTTCTGAGCAGAATTGCATGCAAGTGCAGCTGGGCAGCTTCAGAATTGGCCTTTTAGCTATCACTGATGTGCTGGGGGGGAAAAAGAAACCCAAACATTTTAACTCTGACTGGTTCTTCCTATAAAGCATAGATCTGTGCTACATGGGAAAAATGTCTGTGTGATGCAAGGAATGTTGGAAAGGACAAAAGCTCACAAGATCGGCAAATGAATAAGCCCCAGCTGTGTCGAATATAAAACCCCTTCTCTTTTCTCCCTTAAAGCCTTAAACAACAGAGAGGCTACATTCAGCCCAAACCAAACAATGCCATCTCCCAGGAGACAGAGCTGTGACACCTGAAATAAGCACAACTTCATTCCCCTGATGTGACAGGCACCTCTGAGTTACAGTTCCACTCTGCCATAGGGCGATCAAAATATGATAAAGTACATGGTCAAAGGCAATAATTCTTACTGCCTTTCATCCATATGATGATCCTTGCTGGTAGAAATGAAGAAGAGAGAAGGCAGGAGATGTCCTGCACTATGCCTTAAAGTGCTGAAAGACTTTTTTGCCTCCTGAGAGAGTCTCATCTCTTGCAGCTCCTGCGTTATTGTGCTGACTTTCACAGAAGGCTTTGGAACAGATCCCAAGTTTATTCCCATTACGGGAGGCTTTCCTGTCAACTCAAGATCGCTGCTTGCTGCCAGTGATTGCAACAAAAAGAAGGATAGTCCATAGGTGTGGAAAGCCCACCGTGTTCATGGCTTTTCATTCAACTATTTAATTGTCTGGTTCTAACGATTTCACGCGCAGGAACTTCTCTGACACTTGCAACTTTGTGTTTTAGAAAAATCAGAGAGAAGCTGAACCTTAGAGGGTTTGATATTTTCTGTCTTTCATGGCAGGATCATCCTCCCGCAGCTGGAATGTGTTTTCTTTTGTCCTTCAATCTCATGTGCTTGGTTAATGCAGGAATTAGTGTTTCCACACCTGTTCCATGAGTCAGGCCCCTTTCAGTAGAAAAGGCAAAGTCCAAAGTGATGAAATGTTCATATTTAACTTTGCATTGCTTGCTCAAAAGAACATGACTTTGAGAGAAAATGTTTTCCACTTTCAGGTAATAAGAGTGTCCTGGTGGATAACAAGTTATCCGTGGGACAGCAATGTGCCCTGGTGGCCAAAAGGCCAATGGGTATTAAGAAAAGTGTGTCCAGCAGATCAAGGGAGGTTCTCCTCCCCCTCTACTCTGCCCTGGTGAGACCTCATCTTGAGTACTGCGTTCAATTTTGGGCTCCCCAGTTCAAGAGGGACAGGGATCTGGTGGAGAGGGTCCAGCAGAGGGCTGTGAGGGTGATTAGGGGTCTGGAGCACTGCCTTATGAGGAGAGGCTGAGGGACCTGGGGCTTTTTAGTCTGGAAAAGAGAAGACTTAGAGGGGGTTTAATAAATGTTTATAAATATCTGAGGGCTGGGGCTCAGGAGGGAGGGGACAGGCTCTGCTCACTTGCTCCCTGTCATAGGACAAGGAGCAATGGATGTAAGCTGCAGCACAGGAGGTTCCACCTCAACACAAGGGGGAACTTCTTTACTGCAAGGGTCACAGAGCACTGGAACAGGCTCCCCAGAGAAGTTGGGGAGTGTCCATCTCTGCAGACTTTCAAGGCCTGTCTGGATGTTCCTGTGTGACCTGAGCTAGATTGTATGGTGCTGCTCTGGCAGGGGGTTGGACTCAATGATCTCTTTGGGTCCCTTCCAATCCCTGACATCCTGTGATTTTGTACCATAAAGTGATGGGAAGTTGCTTGTGTTTGAGACAGACAGGTACTGACCCCAGCACAGACATGAACTGCAGTAAGGTAAGTGTGAAATTACCTCCATAGCCAATCCCAGCATTGAAAGGACAGAGCACTGGCCTGAATCCACCTGCTCTTGAAGAGTTGAACACACTGAGAGTTGGTGGTTTGGATATTCCTTTGAGAGTCTCCATTCAAAAAGCAAAAATGAGCCATGAGTCATTGCTTGTGAGAGAGCTGGAGACCCTTGCCTGGGATTAAATGGATCTTAATTCCAGGGAACTGCAAAAGCAGCCATTTGGTAACCAAGAGGGAGTGAGAGGAGGAAGGGTGGCATGAATGCTTCAATCAAATAAGCAGTCATCCGTCAAGGGGGCTTGTGAAACACAGGGCATGTGGGAGACAAAAACTCAGACCTGGAGATTTTTGTGTGTACCAGGACAAAGCATAAGGAGGCACAGAGGACATAGTCATGATCCCAACTTTCTGGATAGGATTAGAAGCTTTGTAAGGAGACAGGCAGCAGGATGAAAAATCCCCCCAGGTACCAATCTCTAGTTTTAAGCTCTCTCAGTTTGTGGACCTCCCATATTACTGGGGAGGGTGCAGACCAAATTCAAAATGACTGCAGAATTGGGTTTTTGTTAATTGTGTTTTCTGGAGTATGTTAGAAGTAATTTGCAGATACCCTGTGACCTGCAGGCTGAGGGGCACACCAGCTCCAGAAGCTTGATAGTGCTGTGAGCTCTGGGGCAGATGACCTGTCAGAATGGGGGAAAATGTTGAGTGAAGTGCAAGAAACTGGAAGTATTTGTCCTCATCACAGTACAGCAGAACTGTGCACTTCTGCTTTCCTCCCAAGGACAGAAAAAGTGATCATATGGAAAATGGATGCTCTTTTCCAGCTGCTGCACCTGGTTAGCCTCTGCTGTACAAAGGCCAGAGCAATAACAGTGAGCAAAAGGCCAGGGATCAAACAGCTTGTTAGATTTTTCTCCTCCATGTCTCATCAATCAATGTAGTAGGGGTCTAGATTTATGACCTGCTCCATACTCAAGCCTTCTCCAAGTTCAGGGTTGGTTGGATGGTGCAGAGAGGAGGAGATGTTGATCTCTGAGACTTCTGAAGTAATTGTGTTGAAGGGAATTCATCTGCCTATAGGACCAGGCTGCAGCTGCATCAGGTGCTCTGAAAATAAGCATCTTGTGCTGGCCAGTGCTAGTGAGCAGGATTACTGTACCCTAAATCAGCCTCACAGCTCTGCCTCTGGCAAAGACAAACTCCTAAGTGAGATCAGGACTGGGGCCACACGTTTGGAAACGTGTTGGTATTTCATGCTGTGTGGATAATCTGTAGCCATTAGCCTACTGAAGTAAACCAAGTGTGTGATGTATTTTTCTCTCTGAAGACAGTCTAAAGAGAGGAAAACATTCCACAAGCAAACAACAACAGCAAAGCTCATGCTGCATTATGCTGAGCTTCCCTCTGACTTTATTGCCTTTATTCTGCTGCAGCTACAGAAAACTCATTTAAACTATGAAACTTCTTTGGCGTGGATCCTTTATATTGATGAAACAGAGCTGACTTTCTCTGGAGAGCCAGAATGTTATTAAAGCACTTAACCTAGCACTGCTGTGGCTATCAATTATACCCTTCATTTACACTATACAAGGCTGACAGCTTATTTGAAGTTCAAGAGGTTTTTTTAATGAGATGTTAATTGAGTACACCTGCAGTTGGCTAAAATTTTCATGGACAATTAAGTGTGATCTTTTCCCTTCCTAAATTCCTTGGTTTTCCTAGGTTCTGCTAGTGTACTTCAGGAAATGTGTCCAGTGTGGAAGCATGGACTTCTGATATTGGCTAACTAGAACAATAATTGATGCCTGTGCTTTATGACTAGCACTTTGAGCTTATTATCTAAGTCATCATGTGTGGTGGGTTGACCCTGACAGGACAGGAGGTGCCCACCAAAGCTGCTCTATCCCTCCTCAGCTGGACAGAGGACAGAAAAGATTATGGAATCTCCTGGGCTGAGATAAAGACAGGGAGAGATCATTTGCTAATTTCCATCACTGCCAAAACAGACTCGGGATGGCGAAATTAGTTTGATTTATTGCCAGTCAAATCTGAGTAATGAGAAATAAAACCAAACCTTAAAAACACCTCCTCCCCACCCCTCTCTGCTTTCTGGGCTCATTTTTACTCCCAATTTTTCTACCTCCTCTTTCATGGCAAGGGACAGTGAATGGAGGTTGTGGTAGGTTTCTGCCGGAAGCCTGCTCCGGTGCAGGCTTCCCGCTGGTGTGCAGCCTCCTTCGGGCATTCAATGACTTTGGTGTTGAGTATTCACTGAGCTAGAAAGCAGAGGGCAGTGATTTTCTAACTAGGCATTTAACTGCCTAGCTGGGAGATGAGGTAGTTTGTTGTGATGAATCCTCACTTCTCTGGTGCCAAGGTCCAGCTGGTCTCAGCCAAACAGGGATCTCCATCTGCTTCCCAGGTTAATGATTTGGCTACTGAGAACTGGATGACATGGGAAGGGCACTGCTGGTTGTGCTTTGTCAGCCCTTTGCTTATATTAAAAGTTCTATTTGAGTGAGAAATATATTTTTTTTTTTTTTTGAGTTGTGCAAACTTGCAAATTCTGCTGAGCATTTGATCTGCATGGCAACAGAGACTTTGTGGAGGCCTCTTTTCTGCATCATTGACTCTGGTGACAGAGTGAGTGTGAAAACTTGAGTGTGGAGAAAGGGGAGGCAAGAAAGACCTGAGAGCAGATAACTGACCACTTTATCCTTTGCATTAAGCACAAGGCCTGTGGTCTATGGACCTCCTGGGTTTTCTCTATTGCTTCAAAGGAGTTCAGGAAAAGAAAGTTTAAGTGCAGAGTCTACAGATGTGAGTGTTCCACACTCTCCCTGGAACGTATTTTAGGGTCCATAAATCAAAAGATTGAAAATCCCTTCTCTAAACATGCTAAGCATACAGCAATTTTCCACAAGAACAGGCTAAAGTGATTTGTTACAATGCAAACTAATTTTAGCACCAAATTCCCTGGTGTGTTTGCTGTGGGCTCCTCGTGCCCCTTGAGCAGTAAGTTTGCGGAGCAGAAATGCACAGCGCGGCTCTGAAGCGGAGTGCGCTCATTGCTATTCACAAGCCTCTGCAACCGCAGTGCATAACTTGATTGGTCTTCAGGCAGCGCTGCACCTCAGCGGTGTGTAGGCCAGAAAGCTCAGAGGCTGCCAGGAGAAAGCATTTCAAGCTCTGGCAGGAATTATCCACTAATAAATTGAAGGAAGGTTTGAAAAGTCTCCAAAGAGGCAGGTGTTCGAACTAAAACATTTGCACTATTTTCACCTCAACGACTGCTTAACCTGAAGTCTGAGCAGTATATGGATACGGGGCCAAATTCTGCTCTGGTGCAACAATGCTGCTCTGTTACAGTGGTCCTGATGTCGATGAGTAGATGCCAAGATCACATGAAGAGAATTATTTCCCCCCCCTCCCCCCTTTATTTTTTTTCTCTAGAGGGACTAATTCTGTGTTTGTCCATGGGAGAAGGTGGGGGCTGGTCTTTTCTCCCAGGTAAGCAGCACCAGAACAAGAGGACACAGTCTCAAGTTGCACCAGGGCAGGTTTAGGCTGGATGTTAGGAATTCTTCATAGAAAGAGAGATTGGCCATTGGAAGGGGCTGCCCAGGGAGGTGGTGGAGTCACCATCCCTGGAAGTGTTTAAGAAGAGGCTGGATGGGTGCTTGGTGCCATGGTTTAGTTGATTAGATGGTGTTGGGTGATAGGTTGGACTCAATGATCTCAAAGGTCTTTTCCAACCTGGTTAATTCTATTCTTACTCTATCCTTATTCCTTATTCCTATCCCTTATTCCTTATTCTATCCTTATTCCTTATTCCTATCCTTATTCCTTATTCCTATCCTTATTCCTTATTCCTATCCTTATTCCTTATTCCTTATTCCTTATTCTTATTCCTATTCCTATCCTTATTCCTTATCTTATTCCTTATTCCTATCCTTATTCCTTATTCCTATTCTTATTCCTTATTCCTATTCCATTGTATCACAGTATCACCAAGGTTGGAAGAGACCTCAAAGGTCATCGAGTCCAACCTGTTACCACAGACCTCATGCCTAGACCATGGCACCAAGTGTCATGTCCAATCCCCTCTTGAATACCTCCAGGGAGGGTGACTCCACCACCTCCCTGGGCAGCACATTCCAATGGCTAACAATTCTCCCTGTGAAGAACTTTCTCCTCACAGTGTGCACAGTGATTGTTTATCACAGCTCACAGCAATCACTGACAATTAGAAGGTGACAATTTTCTTGTCTGTCAACTTTAAACAGTTTTCAACTTTCTCTCTCTCTTTTTTTTCTCCCATCAAAGTACATAAAGTTTCACCAAGACCCTCCTGTTCCTACTCTATTTTTCCTGCTCTGTTGATGGACAATGTTTTCCTCCACCCTGCAATCAGTGAATTTTGTCACATCAGAAGAAAGCTAACTGCTAGAACTAGTAAAGCATTTTGTTGGTTCATAGAATCATCATAGAATCATAGAGTTGTTAGGGTTGGAAGGGACCTCAAGGATCATCTAGTTTCAACCCCCCTGCCACAGGCAGGGACACCTCACACTAGATCAGGTTGCTCACAGCCACATCCAGCCTGGCCTTAAAAACCTCCAAGGATGGGACCTCTACCACCTCCCTGGGCAACCTGTGCCAGTGTCTCACCACCCTCATGGTGAAGAACTTCTTCCTAACATCCAATCTGAATCTACTCATTTCTGGTTTTGTTCCATTACTCCCAGTCCTATCACTCCCTGACACCCTAAAGAGTCCCTCCCCAGCTTTCTTGTAGCCCCCTTCAGATACTGGAAGGCCATAATTAGGTCTCCTTGGAGCCTTCTCTTCTCCAGGCTGAGCAGCCCCAAATCCTTAAGTCTGTCCTCATAGGAGAGCAGCTCCAGCCCTCTAATCAACCTCATGGCCCTTCTCTGGACGCGCTTCAGCACCTCAGATCCTTCCTGTAACAGCGGCTCCAGAACTGGATGCAGTACTCCAGGTGGGGTCTCACCAGAGACTTGTTTGTTTGGTTTTGTGGTCTTGGACCAACCTCCAAGATACTCAAATTGTTTGAGGAGGTTTTTTGTTTGTTTGTTTGTTTGTTCTTTTGTTGTTGTTGTTCTTTTTTCCCCCTCCACTTCCTTTCTAGCTACAAATGTGACAGAAGCCATCACCAGGATGCTTCTCTTTATTCCCTGCCATTCTCTTAGTTTTGCTAAATTCAGTAAGCCTTTGAGAGAAGAGAGGAAAAACTGACCCACAGCTCTGCAGAAAGTTTCACCCAAGGTGGAGTACAACTTAATAACTCAGGGTAAGTTCAGTGGGGAATGTTTGTGTCCTTTAATTGGCGCAACACAGTTGTATTAATGTAGCCATCCTTCTAAATTAAGTTTAAACAGCATTTGTATTAATGATCATCATTATGTCTTAATGAGGAATCATTTGTTCCTTCAATATTTCCTAATTGTGTCATGGTTTCCATAGCTTCCAGAACTTGCTTGATGGTGGTGATTACCAATCTGAAAAAAATAGATCATCTTCATCAGAACAAATCACTTCTTTAACATGACACAAAGGATAAAAGAAGAAATAGATCTTACTCCTTTGCTTGGTTGCAATCAATATCATTCCATATTGGCATCTAAATGTTTTGTGCCTCGTCAGTCTTTATTTCAAGGGGCAGAATCTAGTTCACATTGTCTTGACCCATCAGCCTGGCACTGAGGGGCATGGTTAACAACAGGGAAAGAGCAGCAGAGACATGAGCCTCTATTGTGATGTTGTTAACTGCTTGTAAACAAAACTTCCAGGCACTGAAGACAAAACCCTGCCAAGAATACTTAGCCTTAAAGCTGTTTGGCTTCAATTCCAGACAGCATTTACTGGTGTCATGAAAACCTAAAGGAGGATTTGCTGTGTGTCCAGGCTTTTCCTAAGTGGTGCTACCTGAGCGTCTGGGGAAAGGATGTTCCAAATTAGCCAGTGTGGATTTGATCCAAAAGAAGCTAGCCTTAAATCAAAGCTCCTGCTTGCTCTGCTCAGCTTTGACTGAGTCCCAGGAAGAGATTATGAAAGTTTCAATTTCTTCTGGAAGCAAAATTGGATCTGCTGATTAGAGGTTGGAAGGATCTTGGAAGAACAGAGGTGTTCTTCATTTACTGGTTAGTTCTGTGACCCTACACTGCTGTGGCTGAGACTGCCATCTGAAATTCTTTATTAAAAGGTGTAAATATATCTGTGAAATCCTTGAAGGAAGCTGCTTTCAGAAATCATAGAAGTGATTCATTTGGTTTTTTCCCCCCCCTTGCAGTATTCCCCAGATGGCTTAAATGTATGCAGCACTGTGTGAGGCAGGGTCAGATCCTTGTCACTGGCAGCAGCCTTGGATGGAATAGCAATTTGGCTCTTATAGATAATGTATAGCAGCAAAGTATGAGTATGAAGTCTTGTGCTTCTCTAAACAGCTCCATTTTCCACACAGACTTCAAACCTCTGCTGAAATCCTCTGGAGAATAATTTTTGCAGGCAGGACTCCAGCACACTTTTCCTCCTCTTGGGACCTGTTTCACCTTATAAAAATGGGTTGCTCCAAGGTTTGGTTTTTTTCCTGGTTCTCCACGTGGGTTGATATTCCAAAAGACTTTCTTTTTAATCACTCTTAAGTTCCCAAGATATATAGCTATAAATAAGACTTTGAAAAGCATTTAGGAGGGTGAGAGCATGTTAGCTTAAATGTCCCCACTGACTACGTCTTGTGGTCTTGCAAATCCAGCCATGAACTGTGCTGTGTAACATTTCCTGGGTTCAGACAACCCAAACCTCCTCACTGTGCACTGGCCTTGCTCTACAGCCAGCAGGGAAGTAGTAGACTCTGTACCAGGTGAGTCATCTTGTTTCAAAGTGTTCCGTTAAGAGTTTCCTAGACACTGTGCCCAAGCTCTGTAGTCAAATTCATTCCTGAAAAGGAAGGAAGTGGTTGTTTTGATCCAGCCCCAGACCTTTTGCTGTTTTTCTCTGTCTTTATCTAGGTATATCTGAGTGAGGTAGCATAGATGAAATTCTAGCTACTCTCTGAAGGCCTCCAGTTGTTGAGATCAGGAGGTGGCCTGGACACTGTCCTCTGGTGTGCTTTAGCTTCCATCTCACAGATTGAAAAGTCAGGTGTTTTGATGATATGGAAAGAAATGGGCAAAACAAACACAGCACGGCTGGGGAAGTGAAATTTCAGCCTGTCTGTGTAAGAGCAACAATTCCTGAACCTACTGGGGGAATTTGCTGGAGAGCAGTGCTCTTTCGGTGAGTTTATACTACAATGGTCACACAAGATTTGTCCCCCTCCCCCCTCTATTGAAAAGTGGTTTAACTTGACTCAAGGCATTAACCCTTTCCAGTTCTCCTTTTGAAAATTTCTGAGCCCCTCTGGCAGCTGCTTTTACTGGTCCTGGCTATTAAAAATGTATCATTTTTATTGGTTGCATGGCAACAATAATCCCTTTTGTTCTGTTTCGTTTAAACAGATGCTGGAACTCTGCCTGTTGTAATAAGTAAAGGCACTACCCTCAGGCTTCCTATAAAACTGTAAAAAGGGGGAGAGAGTATGGGGCTTGAATTATTGTTGCTTCCAAAAGTAAAACTATTGGATGTAACAAGTGAGAAACTTACAATCTACTTAAATAGTTATACTTAAAATGTACTTTGATACCATAACACAATAGGCTTCAACAAGGCTTGCATGGAAGGTTAACTCATTAGAGACCAGGTCTGGCATTTCCAAGTCAAAGGCCATAGCTCCTCTGACCAGAATAAAGGAATTGTGCTGCAGAGAAGCAGTAAATGGAGACCAAAAAAATCTGTTGGAAATCTGAAGCATTTTTCACTAACTTTAATTGGCTGTAAATTCACTGGTGTTTAATGAGCCTGTTGGATGGCATAAATTGTAAGTGGCATGATGAGGCCACACTTCTGATTTTGATTTCTCTTGGACTGTTAAAATTTCACTGATGCCTGAGAATTTTCTTCTGAATCTCTTCAGCTGCAATAAGATTAACAAGCAGGCTCTAAGAGCTTCACAAAGAGCCAGCATGAATGCTTCAGTGGTCAATATTACCTGTGATAAAATGGATGAGGGTGTCATTGCATCAGAGGTTTTCCTGACAAATGTGGCTGGAGTGCAGCCCTTGAGACAAAAGGAAGAGACTTGAAGTTTTATCTGTCATAACAGGGCTGTTTTAAACACTTAAGTTCATTTTGCAACCTTTGAACATTACCATAAGGAATAAACCTTGGCACTTTCTCCACCTTCCCTCCCACTCCCTTTTATTTTTCCCCCCCTAATAAAATGAACACTGACCTGGTGTAGCCATGTGTCTAGGTTTTCTAAGGAAGATAAATGAACCTGTAGAAAGTTATTTAGACTTTATTGTTGCCCTATGTGATGTATAAACTCAGAAGCCTGTGAAGCATGAGAGAGCTGGCTGTTACATGTGCATGTGAGTCACAGACCCAAATGAGACTCTCCCATAGGATCTTTTTAGGACTGAGTTGCTTAGATATTAGCATGTCTCCAGTAAAAATGATCCCTATCCACTTCTGAAGGGGGCCTACAAGAAAGCTGGTGAGGGACTTTTTAGGCCATTGGGTAGTGATAGGTCTGGGGGGAATGGATCCAAGCTAGAGGAGGGAGCATTTAAATTAGGCATTAGGAAGAAGTTCTTCACATAAAGGTGCTGAGTACTGTAAGAGATTGCCCAAAGACAATGCCTTGGAAGTTTTTAAGACCAGGCTGGATGTGGCTCTGGGCAACCTGATCTAGTGGAAATTGTCCCTGTCCATGGCAGGGGGCTTGGAACTAGATGATCTTTGAGGTCCTTTCCAACCTGGCAATTACATGATTCTGTGATTCTATGGGGCCCCAGGATTTCATTCCTGGATTTGAACTGGAGCCTCAAAGAAGAAGGCTCTCTTCTGGTTTATTTAGAGAGCAATGTTGTAAGAAGATGTGGTAGATGAGAAAAATATCACTTCTCAAGGTCTGCTCTAAGATCAGAGATTTCTATGGTGAATAGAAGAAATTAAATGGGTCCTAAGCAAGCTGGTTGTCAGTCCTTAAATCCCAGAGAGGTATGGCACACACCAGGGAAGTCCTGGGCAACTTCTCAGCTATGTAGTTAGCAGCTCCTCAGGGAGGAGCAAGATGTACTGAGCAATCTCTGAGGGGCATGAAGGGGCTAGGTAAGGAGGGTTATCAGGGTATTTTTGAAGCTGCACAGTGATCCTTGAGCTTAGGCTGGTGAATGAGATGTCTGTCCACTCTTCATGGTTTTAAACCTTTTCAATGTGAGGGTGAAAATCCTTTAGAAATACAGTCTTTGATTCTCAAATGCAGCTTTTACTAATCAACTATTCATAGATTCAGAGAATAGTTTGGGTTGGAAGAGACCTTAAAGATCATCTAGATCCAACCTCGCTGCCATGAGCAGGGACACCTTCCACTAGACCAGGTTGCTCAAGGCCTCATCCATGTTCAGATGATGTCCATGCAGTACGAATTCTGAATCCACTTTGAAACTTCTTTTTCTGCCTCCATGTGCTTTATTTATACTTGAGAAATGATGACATCACTTCCACCTTCTTACAAATAATAGTAAATGTTCCTGTGACTCATTACTGAAGTCATAGGATGATAGACTTGTTAGGGTTGGAAGGGACCTCAAGGATCATCCAGTTCCAACACCCCTGCCATGGGCAGGCACCCCTCACACTAGAACAGGTTGCTCAGAGCCAGCCGGGCCTTAAGAACCTCCAGGGATAGGGCTTCTACCAGTGTCTCACCACCCTCATGGTGAAGAACTTCTTCCTGACATCCAATCTGAATCTACCCATTTCTATTTTTTTCCCATACCCCCTAGTCCTATCATTTCCTGACACCCTAAAAATCTACCTGGGTCCTAAGGAGTAACATCTGTGTCTTGTAACAGCTCCTACCTGTGTCTTTTAGTAGCACACAGATTTTGTTCTCTCACACCCTGTGAAGTGCTCTGCTGAAGCAATTAGTTGCCTTTTCTCTATTTGGCTGTCTAGAACCACTGGTTTAAGCTGCATTTTTGAAATGAAATTGAGTGGTGCATTTCACAGCAATTTTCCCTAGCTTGTGTTTACACTGTGTAAGGAGATTGGGAAAATGCTCTGCCTTTGCAGTATCAGCTCTTTACAGAAGTGTTTTTGCTTGGTGAAGGTAGCACGGTCCCAGGAGTCGATCTTGCTTACAGGAGTACAAATCTGAAGCGATTTTGTTAGCATCAGAGGAGTCATTTTGAGTTTGCACAGATATAAGTGAGATGATTGTCTGACTGCTGAAATACTTTGCAGAGGAAAACCTGCTCCTCTCATCCTGGTAGGAGCAGAGATGAGCATAGAAGTGTGGTTTCTTTTATGCTTTGCTTTCTGTCCCAGGCATCCTCAGCTGCTGGGAGGGAAGTGTGTTCTCCAGTTCTTCCAAGTGTAGTTTTGAAAGCACACATTTGATTGTCTATCCTGTCAAAAGATTTGCATCCATATGTCAGCCTTGCCTCCTTTTTGTATGGCCCTAATGTTATCTAATGTCTATCTAATTTGCTAGGTTTTATTGTCTATTGCTGTGGCACTTTGAGTAAGCTGCTTTATAATTCCTTGGTCAGATAAATCATATCCCTGAAGCCTCCATAAATTCAGACTGTCTCAAACACCATCTGCCTACCCATTCCTGTCATACCAGCAGGGGTTTGGGGGGTCTCAAATCTCAAACTGAGTCCATGCCTCTCACCTGCCTAATCCTCTGGAAGAAATAATGAAGGAACCTCCATGTCAGAGTCGTGAAATTGTCTGAAGACATCAGGCAAATTAAAAGAGGGCTGATTTGTTCTGATCTGAAGGAATTGTTAATTAAGCTATACACTAAGCCAAGAATGCTATCTGACATCAGTGATTGTTTTATTGATGCCTCCGCATCTCAATCACATGCAACTCTTTCTTGACAGGCAGTATTTAGGCAATGATGGAAAAATGGTAGCTTGGAGAGGAGGGGAGGTGAGGGTCTTTTGTGAATGGTGGAATATTTCCTTTAGCATGAGCTTTTCTGGATACAGTTTTAGTTGCACAATTGAGTTAACTTCACCTGGAGAGCTGCATGAGTTTATTCTAGAAGATGAATTAGAATCATAGAATTGTTAGGGCTGGAAGGGACCTCAAGGATCATCTAGTTCCAACCCCCCTGCCATGGGCAGGGACACCAAATTCTTAGTTGATGTAATCCCAGGTGTTGATCAAATCCTCAGAACACTGAAACAGTAAGTAAAGGAATTGGATCTATTAGCATGGTCAGGTCTGTGCTGTGATCAAAGGGGTTTCATTTGTATAGAAGGATTTTTGGTGGTGTTACTGTTTAAAGCAGATTGCTGGGAATAGTTGCTTTGTTGTATTTGAAGATTCAGATAGCCTTGCTTGGGCCCTTGCAGATGAAGTTCATGGTTGCAAGATCTTTATTCGTGTTTAATTGTCTGCTTAAATACCAGTTAATCCTCTACTCAAAAGAGATACTTCTAGGGTCACCAGAAGACAAGACAACCTAACTTTCAGTATGAATTAAAGCCAGACAAGAGCTGAATGTGTGCTGACAGAATAAGCTGTTACATGTAGCCTGAAATAAACTAATGCTCAAAACTCAGTGAACCCAACTTTTGGTGCTAAAACATGGAAAGAGTGAAAGGGACCAAAGTTTCTTACCTAAAGGTGTCTCAGAGTAAGAAAAGCATGCCTTGACCAGTACAACTATCATGCTGAGAAGATAGATGGAATATAAAAGCAAATTAATTGTACCTTTAATAGTTATCTCATGCTTCAGGATGTTATTCAAACTGCACTGTAGCATCACAGAGGGATCTTGACTGGCTGGAGACATGGGGAGAGTCCAACCTGATGGCATTCAACAAGTCACAGTGCGGGGTGCTGCATTTTGGTCACAACAACCCCATGCAGTGCTACAGGCTGGGGTCAGAGTGGCTGGAGAGCTACCAAACAGAGAGGGACCAGGGGGTGCTAATTGACATCTGGCTGAACATGAGCCAGCCGTGTGCCCAGGTGGCCAAGAAGGCCAATGGCATCCTGGCCTGCATCAAGAATAGTGTGGCCAGCAGGAGCAGGGAAGTCATTGTGCCCCTGTACTCAGCACTGGTTGGGCCACACCTTGAATACTGTGTCCAGTCTGGGTCCCTCAATTTAAGAAGGACATTGAGACACTTGAATGTGTCCAGAGAAGGGCAACAAGGCTGGGGAGAGGCCTCGAGCATAAGCTCTATGAGGAGAGGCTGAGGGAGATGGGGTGGTTTAGCCTGGAGAAGAGGAGGCTCAGGGGAGACCTTATTGCTCTCTACAGCTACCTGAAGGGAGGTTGTAGCCAGGTGGGGGTTGGTCTCTTTTCCCAGGCAAGCAGCACCAGAACAAGAGGACACAGTCTCAAGCTGTGCCAGGGGAAGTTTAGACTCGAGGTGAGGAGAAAGTTCTTCCCAGAGAGAGTTGTTAGCCTTTGGAATGTGCTTCATTGGAGGTGTTCAGGAGGAGACTTGATGGGGTGCTTGGTGCCATGGTTTAGTTGTTTAGGTGGGTTGGACTGGTTGATGGGTTGGATGCAATGATCTTGAAGGTCTCTTCCAACCTGGTGTATTCTATGGTGGTGGAGTCACCATCCCTGGAGGTGTTCAAGAGGGGATTGGACATGGCACTCAGTGCCATGATCTAGTAGTCATGAGGTCATGGGTGACAGGTTAGATCTGATGATCTTTGAGGTCTTTTCTAACCTTACTGATTCTATGATTCTATGAAAGCAATGAGGAACCCAATGTGCAGTTTTGCAATTCTAAATAAGAAAGCATCACAAATGAAGCAGACTGCAGGCAGCATCAGGTATCTGGCTTGCAAATTACAGACACAGGCAGGAAAATGGCTGTGAGAGAATAGCTTCTCAATTACCGCTTCCCAGGTTCAGGTGTACTCAGGCTTTTGTTGTGTTCTGCAAACGATGTAATAAAGCCCAGTGTGAGGGTGGAACAAAGGAAGACTTTCCTGTGCATTTTTAGCAATTTCTGTATTCTGATTTTTGTGCTAAAACTAAGAACTTTGCCTTTCTCATGTCTGTTATGTTTATGTTCTATACCTGCTTAGGCTAACTTGTTTGTTTTGTTGGTTGTTTCTTTGTAGCAGGTGCAGCTTGCTTTGACTCAGGCTGTGGTTTTTCTGGACATCCAAAAAAACCTTATTCTTAAGCTGTTCCAAATTATTGTCACAGCATCACCAAGGTTGGAAGAGACCTCAAAGATCATCAAGCCCAACCTGTCACCACAGACCCCCTGACTAAACCATGGCACCAAGTGCCACGTCCAATCCCCTCTTGAACACCTCCAGGGACGGTGACTCCACCACCACCCTGGGCAGCACATTCCAAGGGCGAATGACTCTTTCAGTGAAGAGCTTTCTCCTCACCTCGAGCCTGAACTTCCCCTGGCACAACTTGAGACCGTGTTCTCTTGTTCTTGTAACATTTTTTTCTTCCAAAATTCTTTCTTGTAACTGCTCCCTACTCTCCCTTCCCTGTTTCATGGAATGGATCCTTTCTAAGCAGCAAGGAGGTATATCAGTGGTCTTGGCAAAGGAAAAAGTCTTCTGTTTGCACTTGAAAAGTGCAATCAAGGCATGATCACTTCTTCTTTGGATAATACCTTTTTTTTTTGGGGGGGTGTGATCAATTTACTCCTTATCACACAGATGAGCTCTAATATAGAATTATCTGTGTTGGATGCATCTTTTTGGAGTTGAGATTTTGTCATCCATGGTTTCTTAGCAATTGCAAGGACAATTTAACTCTGGCAGCATGAGTTCTCTCTGCATAAATCACAGATTGGAGTCTTCTTTTTTTTCCCTCCATTCTACTTTATATATTGATGTTCAAGGAGCTGCTCATAGTGATTTGCACTGTGATTTGGTTCCCTTTTTGGGAGGAGAGGATGCATCTTTTGCTGAATTATTTTGCAAGAGGCTGGTCTGACGTGTTTTGAAGGCTCTTCCTTTAGCCTTGTGCTCAAATCATAGACAATTACATTTGCATGATGCCATGCTAAACCTCACAAACTGGCTACACCCATCTCTGCACCTTTCCCAAAGCACACACCTCTCCCCACCAAACCAAGTATTGTTGACCTCCTGACTGCTGACACTTTCCAAAAGTCAGATGAAACTGCAGTGCAAACTGTGTCTTGCCTCCTTTGTGCTATTAGCTGCCCATCCCCGATGAATTCCTGTGCTGTTCCTGAAACAATGAGATTCTTGTTCTTTAGATACTTGGAGATTTTAATTAAGCTGCTCTGAGAACAGAGAAATCTAACTCTACAGAGGCTGCATACCTTTCTTCGTGGAGCCTTGCTTCTGCCTCTCTGAAAGAAACTGTAGTTTACCACACTCTGCACCTCTGCCCAATTCCCTTTGTGATTAGATGCAGACTGAATCCTGCAGGATTACTGCACGGATCAGTGGCACACTAAGGCACGCTTGCTCTCTAACACATTCCCCTGTTTCCCCAACAATTAGGCTTCTCTGCACTTGAAAACATGCTTTGTGACTTTTACCATGCTTATTCATAGTTTCATAGTTTCAGTTAGGGTTGGAAGGGACCACAAGGATCATCCAGTTCCAACCCCCCTGCCATGGGCAGGGACACTCTACACTAGATCAGGCTGGCCAGAGCCTCATCCAGCCTGGTCTTAAACACCTCAAGGGACGGGGCCTCAACCACCTCCCTGGACAACCCATTCCAGGGCCTCACCACCCTCACGATGAAGAACTTCCTCCTCACATCTAGCCTGAATCTCCCCACCTCCAGCTTCATTCCATTCCCCCTAGTCCTATCACTCCCCGATAGCCTGAAAAGTCCCTCCCCAGCCTTCCTGTAGGCTCCCTTCAGATACTGGAAGTCCACAATGAGGTCACCTCAGAGCCTTCTCTTCTCCAGACTGAACAGCCCCAACTCCCTCAGTCTGTCCTCATAGGAGAGGTGCTCCAGCCCTCTGCTCATCCTCGTGGCCCTTCAAAAGAAGCAAACTCATCATCAACATACAGAGTAAGATAAAGATTTGCATATGAAAATAGGAACTTGGGGTCAGACCACAGACTGGAATTACTGCTGTGGTTATCACTTTAGTTTGTGTTAGAGTAATTATTGCAAGTACTCAGGAGACACACAGTACAGTTTGTGCATTTACTTGCCTTGGAGACTACAGAAGCCACACTGGAATGAAAATGCTTAATAATAAAAACAAAAAGGCCAGTTTGCATTAAATTTCAAAAGGGATTTATGAGAGCCTATAACAAACTGACTATGGATCAGGCTGTGAAAGAAAGGAGACCTGGAGCTGATATGAAGGCTTCTATTCTTAAAAACAGCCTTATGCCATCAGAATCTGTGGCATTACCATATCCTTTTCTTTCCTGGGGAAATAATTAAGCACTCCCTTCTGATCATTTTATGGAATCAATGCTCTTTCAGCAGTGTTAGCATTATTTGTCTTTTGGGAAGTGCACATTTATGGATGGTAGTGATTTTTAAATAGGTGACATGAAGCACAAAATAGCCCTTTTCCCTTGGCAGGGAATGGCAGGAATGAAGGGCTAGGAGGGTTATTGCTGCCTTAGCGAGGCTGCTGCAGTTAGCTGTGAGCAGGCCACAGTTCCAGGTCAATTCAATTTTGCTTTGATTTGGATTCAATCAAGCACTTGCTTTGTTTCTTCCTCCAGAAGAGCGTGAGAGGGCAGCCCTCGGTGTCTCACAAGATTCATCTTCAATCTGCACAGTCTGAGCTTGGGGTCTGAAATCAGCACTGGTTAAGCCACACCTTGAGTATTGTGTCCAGTTCTGGGGCACTCAATTTAAGAAGGACATTGAGACTCTTGAATGTGTCCAGAGAAGGGCAACGAGGCTGGGGAGAGGCTGCGAGCACAAGCCCTATGAGGAGAGGCTGAGGGAGCTGGGGTTGTTTAGCCTGGAGAAGAGGAGACTCAGGGGAGACCTTCTGGCTCTCTACAACTACCTGAAGGGTGGTTGTAGCCAGGAGGGGGTTGGTCTCTTCTCCCAAGCAACCAGCACCAGAACAAGAGGACACAGTCTCAAGCTGTGCCAGGAGAAGTTTAGGCTGGAGGTGAGGAGAAAGTTCTTCCCAGAGAGAGTTGTTAGCCATTGGAATGTGCTGCCCAGGGTGAAGTCACTATCCCTGGAGGTGTTCAAGAGGGGACTGGATGTGGCACTTGGTGCCATGGTTTAGTAGTCATGACGTCTTGGGTAACAGGTTGGACTTGATGATCTCTGGGGTCTTTTCCAACCTTATTGATTCTATGGTTCTATGATTTAATCTGCACAGTCTGAGCTTGGGGTCTGAAACCTCTTAGGAGCATTGGGTGTGACCTGAGCAAAACTAGACACAAGTGTGGAATGAACTGATGAGAGCAAGGGGAATAGATTCAAGCACACAGTGGATGGCAGCAGAGAAAACAGTGGGTTAGTCATCTGAAGTGCGTGCAGGAATGAAACAGCAGAACAGTTCTTCCCTTGTCTCTTCACTTTTCTGTTTTCACCTCTGAATTGCACAGGCAGATATGATGTGGGACAAATTAATTTTCTTGCTGCAGCTGTTTGCTTTGTCTGCTCTTCTCAGAATCTAAACAAATCAGGTGGGTAAAGCTCAGGAAAAGAAACTACTGGTGGCAGAGTGAAGAGTTGACAGCAGAAAGATGGAGCAGGAGTCTGGGAGGAACCTAGGAAAAGGTGCAGGATGTGGGTGCAAACAGCTGGTCCAGTCTGGTAAATAATTGTTCACCACGTTCTTCCACAGTTTAGCCTTGGCTTTTCCCTTTGGTTGTGAACTTGAGCACTTGCAGTCTGCAGCTTGTCAACATTCTAAACACCTACCTCTATTTGCAGGAGAAAGTCAGGGCAGAGTGCCTCTGCTTTCACCTCTCAGCACCCTCACACAATGAGCTAAGGCAAGGTGTTCTGTTACCAGAATCTGTACTGTACTTACCCTTTTGTGCAGGTTTTTTCCTTCTTCAAAACTTAATAAAAGACTCCCCCTGAAGCAGTAACTAGGATAATGCTGATAATCATCTCTGTGCTTTAAAATACTTGTAAATGAAGCCTAAGTACCAGCCACTTCTTGAAATCTAATTACAGGAATTCACTTGAGATGCAAGTTTCTTGGAATTTATTAAGGGTGGAACTGGAACAGAAAAAGAACAACTAACAAAGACCAA
This sequence comes from Colaptes auratus, assembly GCA_015227895.2. NCBI lineage: Eukaryota > Metazoa > Chordata > Aves > Piciformes > Picidae > Colaptes > Colaptes auratus. Next base: position 7,456,751 of record CM026894.1, on the reverse strand, counting down.
CTTCTGCTTGGAAGAGAGCTGCTCTGCTCCCCCCCTCTGCCACGTTTCCTATGCCTAGCATCAAGCTGATGTCATTGGGTCACTAGATGTCATTCGTCTGTTTAGCTAAACCAGCTGAAAGTTCTCAACAGATGCTAGAGCTGCTGTGTTGCTCTGGTTTCATCCCTTCCTCTGCACAGAGCCTGCTTTTGGAATCTGCTAAAAGTAGAAGGTCTTTAACTCCTACTGTGTTAGAGAACCCACAAATCACAAAAGCTTTTGTTTGGGAGCTCTCTATTGTATGTGGAACACCTCGAGCTTCTTCATGTCTGTGGCATGCCACTGGAACCCTGAAGAAATGCTTTGTGAGCCTGGATGATACCATACTCTGCAACTACCTGAGGGGAGGTTGTAGCCAGGTGGGGGTGGGTCTCTTCTCCCAGGCAAGCAGCACCAGAACAAGAGGACACAATCTCAGGCTGCACCAGGGGAAGTTTAGGCTCAAGGTGAGGAGAAAGTTCTTCCCAGAAAGAGTTATTTACCATTGGAATGTGCTGCCCAGGGAGGTGGTGGAGTCCCTGTCCCTGAAGGTGCTCAAAAAAGGATTGGATGTGGCACTTGAAGCCATGGTTTAGTTGTCATGAGGTGTTAGGTATTGGGTAATAGGGTGGACTTGGTGATCTCTGAGGTCTTTTCCAACCTGTTTGATTCTATGACAGTCACCTGTGCAAGAGCAGCTGCTGCAGCAGAGATATGGGGAAGTAGTCTAAGGGGCCATAAATTCTTCTGGTTTTCTTCATGTATGTGGAATCTGGGCTGGGCAAGCAGATTGAAGCCATTTTCTTTTCCCTACTCATAGGATTTAAATCACATATTTGTGTGTCTGTCCATGTGAATGTGGAGAAGAGCAGAAGTTTTGCAGAGGCTGGCTTTGAACAGACAGGAAAGAGCAGGAAATGAAAAGCTATCCCTTTAAGTGCAGTGCCATGGAGACAAACCCAAGAAGGGAAAAATTATGCCAGGAATACAACACTGAGCCTGTGTTTGAGAGTTAGTGTGAAGGGGAGGGAAGCTGAACATCAAGATGGTCTTTATGTTACTTACCTGTAGCTGTACTGGAGATGTGACAGTGAAGTAATAGTTACAGCAGCTCTAATGCAGAGCAGACTGAAAGCTTGTATCCTTGTGACTTATAAATTAGTGAGAGCATTCAAGAAAAGTTTCTGCCTCTGTTTTTACGGACTGTGCTGTTAGCCTGGCACTGGCTGCATCCAGCAGAGCCCCACGTGTATCCAGCTAGCTCACGAGCGAGCTATGTGGGGGATTTATGCATCCACAGCAGTTGTAGTGCTAAGCATGGCTGCCTTTTTCCTCCTGATTCCCCGTTTCATACTGGGATGTATTGCTCTACCAGTCAAGCTGAGAGCTAGTTCCCGAGGCTGAGCACGATGGAGTTGCTTTGTGTGGCTTAACCATGCAATGTGGACAAACCCTGGGCTTTCTGGGGATGCATTTGTTCCCTACTAGCACTCTTAAATGTTCCCTCAGGCTTAGCACAAAGTAAATATGACATTCTCATATGCCAGAATTAAAGTCTCTGGTGGGGGGATGTGATTTCCCTAATCCCCTCAAACTGCAATAAGATGAAACATTAGCAGCCTATCATCTCAGGAACCCTTTCTCGGTCAGAATGCTCAGACTTCTCACTAAGAAGTAATTCCTCTAACAGCTGCCACTGGATGCAGATGCAGTGTTGCAAGGTGCCCTGTCCACACCAGCTATCAGTTAGGAGAGGAGTTTCATGCATATTTGATAACATACACAATGGAAACAATACTGCAATTAGCGTGCATAGGTTGCAGAGTTTGATTATCTGTGAGACCTAAGTGGTATCTAAGCTAGTTCTGTAATTGCTCAGCGTCCTCTGAACAGAACTGGCTGTTAAGATGTAGCTTGGACTTGTGGAGAAGATTTGTGGTGCTTGTCAGGAAATGTATCAAGTTGTCATTTATTATTATTATTCAGCGCTATGAATGCTTTGGAACATGATCTCTCAATTTACAAGGGAGTACAAATGTACCTCCCTGCTGAAAGAAACCTCTTCCAGCTCAGAAAGTGTGTTTGCACTGAGAGAGAAAAAGAGACTGTTAAGTGAATTAATGACTTAATGATGATTGTTTATTATTTGTATTACAGTAGTGTTTAAACGGAGATTGAATCTTTTATGTGTTCACTGCTGCACAAAGGCTGATTGCAAAAGTGGCTTCCCCAAAGAGCTAAGTGGAAAACAGATAAAAGACAGAAGAAGAATGACTTTTCCTGGGTCTGAGGAGCAGAGAGTGGAGCTTCCTTGCCTGGGAAGTCTATGGAAGAGCTTAGATGTGAACCCAGTTATATCAGAACGAATCTGTTCACACAGACTGATGTGACATTTAAGAAGGACATTGAGACTCTTGAATGTGTCCAGAGAAGGGCAATGAGGCTGGGGAGGGGCCTCGGGCACAAGCCCTGTGAGGAGAGGCTGAGGGAGCTGGGATTGTTTAGCCTGGAGAAGAGGAGACTCAGGGGAGACCTTATTGCTCTCTACAACTACCTGAAGAGTGGTTGTAACCAGGAGGGGGCTAGTCTCTTTTCCCAGGTAACCAGCAGCAGAACAAGAGGACACAGTCTCAAGCTGCACCAGGAGAAGTTTAGGCTGGAGGTGAGGAGAAAGTTCTTCCCAGAGAGAGTTGTTAGGCATTGGAATGTGCTACCCAGGGAGGTGGTGGAGTCACCATCCCTGGAGGTGTTCAAGAGGGGATTGGACGTGGCACTTGGTGCCATGGTTTAGTAGTCATGAGGTGTTGGGTGACAGGTTGGACTTGATGATTTTTGAGGTCTTTTTCCAACCTTGTTGATTCCATGATTCTATGACACCTTGATTTTTTTCTAGTATTACATTAACTGCTTACTGCTGCACTAGTGCAAGTGTCCATGCAGCTCTGCTTAAGAAAACAAACAGTTTATGTTTACATAAGCGTAGAAAGCTAACGTTCATGCCTGCAAGTATCATTAATCTCTCATTCCCACGTATGTATGTTTCCTAAGGAGATACATCTCTCTGCAGCTACAAATCCCATTAGTAATGCTTGTTAGATGCGAGATTACCCTGTCTCTGGAGCACTGGACTGGTGGTCTGAGCCAGCAAGAGCAGGGAAGTGATTCTTCCCCTGTACTCAGCACTGGTTAGGCCACATCTTGAGTCCTGCGTCCAGTTCTGGGCCCCTCAGTTTAGGAAGGATGTTGACTTGCTGGAACGTGTCCAGAGAAGGGCAACAAAGCTGGGGAGGGGTTTGGGTCACAAGCCCCATGAGGAGAGGCTGAGGGATTTGTGGTTGCTTAGCCTAGAGAAGAGGAGACTCAGGGGAGACCTTATTGCTGTCTGGGAGGTTGTAGCCAGGTGGGGATTGGTCTCTTCTCCCAGGCAACCAGCACCAGAACAAGAGGACACAGTCTCAGGCTGTGCCAGGGGAGGTTTAGGCTGGATGTTAGGAAGAAGTTCTTCCCAGAAAGAGCCATTGGAGTGTGCTGCCCAGGGAGGTGGTGGAGTCACCATCACTGCAGGTGTTTAGGAAGAGACTGGATGGGGCACTTGGTGCTATGGTTTAGTTGATTAGATGGTATTGGGTAATAGGTTGGACTCAATGATCTCAAAGGTCTTTTCCAACCTGGTCTGGTCTATTCTATTCTATTCTATTCTATTCTATTCTATTCTATTCTATTCTATTCTATTCTAGCCTGGTTCCTGGCAGGTATGCTTCACTCTGGTGAAATGCTGCAGGATCTGGGGGCTTTTTTGTTTGCTTTTAATATTTTATATCATCTTTCAGACTTGGAATGCTTAGAACTACCACAACCATCTCCCAAAGTCAGACTAGGTCACTACAATCCTTCCATTGTGCCTTCAGCTGAGCTGTAAGAGCCTGAATATCCCATTCTTCCTCTGTTCATTGGAAATCACCCAAAAGGGAGCTAGAAGGGCATGCCAACACCTTCCTGCTGGGTACTGTGCTGTAGAAGGCCCCAGGCAAGTTTTGAGCATGCTGGTAAAAATGCAACGACAGGGCTGGGCCCTGTTGAGGTGGTGTCTTGAGGCTGGTGGCAGTGTGTATGTGGGGGAAAACTGAGTTTGGCTACAGCATGGGTCTGAGGCAGCTCCTTACAGGTTTGGCACTAGCATGGTTGAGGCATTTGCACAAGGCTGGGTTTTGCTCTCAAGCTTGCCAGCCCTTCTGCAGTGCAAGTACCTGGAAAAGAGCAAAAGAGTGCCCCTGCTGCTGGATCCCCAAAGCCTATGCCTCAACCCTCTGCCAAGCTCCAGCAGTGAATTATTTTGTGTTTTCATGTTGTTTCACTCACAGTACCTGGGTTGGGCAGCAAGAGGAAATGAAGAGATCCTTTCATTAAGGGTTTGCTGCCACCTTGGCTTTGCACAGCTGGCACAGCAGCAATATCTACTTGATGGTGTTTTCAGAGTCTCTCTTGCTGAAACAGGTATTTCATTGACACCTCAGGGTTTGTGTTTTGTTTGGTTTCAAAAAGAAAACCCCAACCCAAAACCCAAACAGCCCAACTGTCTCATTTCTCAAGACAGAAGTTTCTTTAAGAAGGAGCTTCCTGCTGTGGACAGTATTTATTTTTTAATTAGTTGAGCTAATGTGCAGTTAATGTTTATAATGCAAGCCTGGCTGGGGCCATCCATTCTCTTAATCAGAACACTTTTAGTAATTGCATTTTCCTCAGCATTTATTCTGTGTGAGCCAAACGCAGTGCCTGTGTAACAGCACTTGTCATGAGCCTTGCTGTGAGCTTGCCTGCCCCTACAAATCTGCTCCTCCAGAGAGTAGCCCTGATGTGCTTTTTTGTTCTTTTCCATCTAACAGGTTTATAACACTTTCCCAGGACAAAATGAATCAAGAATGGAACATTTCCCCACTGCCAGCGAGTTTTTTAGTCTGTTTGATGGAATTAAAATTCCAGTGTGAATTAGCAAACTTTGCTTCAGGTGCAGACTGGTCTGAAACTGGATTTTATCCAGATTTCCTCTTGGATATAGAAAGGGTTTTGGGTTTTTTTTTGTTTTGTCCAGGCACAAATCCAGGCTGGGCAGTGACTGGCTGGAAAGCAGCCTGGAGGAGAGAGTCTTGGGGGTGCTGGTGGACGAGAAGCTCAACATGAGCTCTCAATGTGCACTTGCAGCCCGGAAAGCCAATCAGATCCTGGGCTGCATCAAGAGAAGTGTGGCCAGCAGGTCAAGGGAGGTGATTCTCCCCCTCTACTCAGCTCTGCTGAGACCCCACCTGGAGTACTGCATCCAGTTCTGGAGCCCCTATTACAAGAGGGATCTGGAGGTGCTGGAACGTGTCCGGAGAAGGGCCAACGAGGATGATCAGAGGGCTGGAGCACCTCTCCTGTGAGGACAGACTGAAGGAGTTGGGGCTGTTCAGTCTGGAGAAGAGAAGGCTCTGAGGTCACCTAATTATGGCCTTCCAGTGTCTTAAGTGAGCCTACAAGAAGGCTGGGGAGGGACTTTTCAGGCTATCAGGTAGTGATAGGACTAGGGGGAATGGAATGAAGCTGGAGGTGGGGAGATTCAGGCTGGAAGGGAGGAGGAAGTTCTTCCCCATGAGAGTGGTGAAGCCCTGGAATGGTTTGTCCAGGGAGGTGGTTGAGGCCCCATCCCTGGAGGTATTTAAGCCTAGGCTGGATGAGGCTCTGGGGTGTCCCTGCCCATGGCAGGGGTTTGGAACTAGATGATCCTTGTGGTCCCTTCCAACCCTGACTGATACTATGGGGTCAGAGTGGTTGGAGAGCGGCCAGGCAGAGAGGGACCTGGGGGTGCTGGTTGATTGTAGGTTGAACATGAGCCTGCAGTGTGCCCAGGCAGCCAAGAAGGCCAATGGCATCCTAGCCTGCATCAGAAACAGTGTGGCCAGCAGGAGCAGGGAGGTCATTCTGCCCCTGTACACTGCACTGGTTAGGCCGCACCTTGAGTACTGTGTCCAGTTCTGGGCCCCTCAGTTTAGGAAAGATGTTGTCTTACTGGAGCGTGTCCAGAGAAGGGCAACAAAGTTGGTGAGGGGTTTGGAAGACAAGCCCTATGAGGGAGAGGCTGAGGGAGCTGGGGTTGCTTAGCCTGGAGAAGAGGAGACTGAGGGGTGACCTTATTGCTCTCTACAACTACCTGAAGGGAGGTTGTAGCCAGGCGGAGGTTGGTCTCTTCTCCCAGGCAGCCAGTACCAGAACAAGAGGACACAGTCTCAGGCTGCGCCAGGGCAGGTTTAGACTTGAAGTTAGGAAGAAGTTCTATACTGAGAGAGTGATTGCCCACTGGAATCAGCTGCCTGTGGAAGTGGTGGAGTCACCTTCATTGGAGGTATTCAAGAAGAGGCTTGATGGGGTGCTTGTGCCAGGGTTTAGGTTTTTTTTAGTTGTTTAGGTGGGTTGTATTGTATGTATTGTACTGTATTGTACTCTTTTGTACTGTATTGTACTGTATGGTACTGTATTGTATTTTAGGTGGGTTGGATTGGTTGATGGGTTGGACGTGATGATCTTGAAGGTCTCTTCCAACCTGTTGTTGTATTGTATTGTATTGTATACTATGTGTTGTCCTGTGTCTTCCTTCCAGTCAGCAGGTTAGACACAACATTTAGCAACGTGTTGATACAACAAGCTTAGGCAAAGGACAATTAAACAAACCTGGACAAAAAGATAGGAAACTTATGTAATCCTACATCCAATTCAAGTGTAGATGTGAAAAATGCAGTTATCACATTCACTCAGTGTGACAGAAGATCAAGGGCAGGACAGTTTGTACCAAGTCTTCTTAACATTTTCCAGGAAAATTGAGTACTGGGTTCAGTTTTGGGCTCCCCAGTTCAAGAGGGACAGGGATCTGCTGGAGAGGGTCCAGTGGAGGGCTATGAGGATGATTAGGGGACTGGAGCACTGCCTGGTGAGGAGAGGCTGAGGGACCTGGGGCTTTTTAGTTTGGAAAAGAGAAGACTTAGAGGGGATTTAATAAATATTTATAAATATCTGAGGGCTGGGGGTCAGGAGGGAGGGGACAGGCTCTGCTCACTCCCTGTCATAGGACAAGGAGCAATGGATATAAGCTGCAGCACAGGAGGTTCCACCTCACACAAGGGTTGAACTTCTTTACTGCAAGAGACACAGAGCACTGGAATAGGCTCCCCAGAGAGGTTGTGGAGTGTCCATCTCTGCAGACTTTCAAGACCTGTCTGGATGTGTTCCTGTGTGACCTGAGCTAGATCGTATGGTGCTGCTCTGTCAGGGGGGTTGGACTCGATGATCTCTTTGGGTCCCTCCCAACCCCTGACATCCTGTGATCCTGTGAAAATAGCAAAGAAATTGGAGTGACTGTTCCATCCCTCGTGTTCATGTACTAAGAGGTGTACCTGCAGGTCTTGAAATGATCAAAACTCTGTTTACCTGCCACAGACATGCTGTATGTGACTGTAGCATGTGGCGAGTGCAAGTGCAGGAGCTTATTAGAATTTAAAAGGGGAAGGGAGTCTTTCAAATTGTGTTGAACTCTTACCAATTGCTTTATGCATTTGAGCCACCCAGCAGTGATGGTAATTAGAGCAAAGCCCCTGCTCGTTTCTCGGGTGACAAGCTACTAACCCGGTGACGTGGTACTGACCAACGCACTGCATGCCAAAATGCAGCTTGCTCTTTGCAAAGGACGAAATGGGTTACCCAGAGGTGCTGGTGCCAGTGAGTTTGGCAGTACTGGAGTGCATCCATAGCTCCAGACAGAGCAGAAATTACAGAATCATAAATGGTCTGGGTTGGAAGGGACCTCTGAAGGTCATCTATTCCAACCCCCTCTGCAGCCAGCAGGGGCATCCCCAACTAGATCAGGCTGCCTAGAGCTCATCTATTCCAACCCCCTCTGCAGCCAGCAAGGGCATCCCCAACTAGATCAGGCTGCCTAGAGCTCATCTATTCCAACCCCCTCTGCAGCCAGCAGGGGCATCCCCAACTAGATCAGGCTGCCTAGAGCTCATCTATTCCAACCCCCCCTGCAGCCAGCAGGGGCATCCCAACTAGATCTGGCTGCCTAGAGCTCATCTATTCCAACCCCCCCTGCAGCCAGCAGGGGCATCCCCAACTAGATCAGGCTGCCTAGAGCTCATCTATTCCACCCCCTCTGCAGCCAGCAGGGGCATCCCCAACTAGATCAGGTTGCCTAGAGCTCTGTTGAGCCTCTCTTTGAATATCTCCAGGGATGGGGCCCCAATTACCTCCCTGGGGCACCTGTTCTGGTGTTCCACTGCCCTCATTATGTTAATGACTGTGGGGTTGGTTTGTTTCTTTTCCGGTTGGTTGGGTTTTTGTTTGGGTTTTGGTTTAGTTTTGCTGTTGTTTGGTAAGTTTGTTGTGGTGGTGGTTGGTAGGTTTGTACTTTCTTTATTTGTTTCTTTTAGAAGTAGCATCTGGCATCCACAGGTGCAAAGAGAAGTTAGCCTCACTGGGAGATATTTATTTACACTTGCACCCTGCTAGGTAACCCTCACTGGGATGCTGTTCCCATGAGTTCTTGGTAGTTGCAAGAAAGAGACCTTGAAGGGGGAATTACAAGTTGGGGTCTTCTTTTGAGCTGTCCTCTGGAGGATCTGGTTTTCCTCTGAGTGTCTGCAGAACCTATGGAGACTGGTGACTGTGTTGACGCCTAAAGCTATCTGCTGGGAACTACGTGTTCTCTATCTGAGCAGCATTAGCTCTGTTTTAAAGATCAGGGAGATAGATATAATATGGCAAAGGCAGACTCAGAGTGTAGATGTTGTGACTCCCAGCCCTGTCTCCTGTCCATGCTGAGTTGAGCCTTACCTGTTACAAAGGGGCTTCTTGGGTGGTTAGAATTAAAGAGGGCTGTGCAGGTATATTGGCCATCACCGACATATCCTGCTCCATGCAGAATACAGGTGTGCTAAAGGGGGGTGTGTGTGTTTGTGAGCAGTACAGCCTTCTGTCCCCAGCACACTGAAGTAAGATTAACAGCGTGTGCTTAATTGCATGCTCCTGGCAGCTGCCCTGAACTCCTCCACCTCTCTGCGGCAGGACGGCTCCAGCAAACATTGCAATTACCTTGCACTGCAAAGGTCCTTCTGCTGCCTAATGACTTCATATCGCTGCTCCAACACTCTGTTCTCCACTGCTCCAAATTAGGCCTGGCAGAGGGATTATAAAGGACCTGATTTGGGGGATTTAGAGCATTTAAATTATAAATATCCTGCAAGAATAGGATTTGTAATGGGAGTGGGAATTTTAATATAGTTAGGTAGATAACAATTTAAAATAATGAGTTTGTGAGGAGTGAGGTAAAGAACAAAACTTGGGTTGTTAGGACATTTAGCTTCTCAGGGCTGCAGCTGTAAAGGTGATCTTGGGTTTCTGCAAGTCTGTAGGAACTGGCATGGCTAGTATGGGGTAGCAGTGTGTGCCTGCCTGGTGAAAACACTGGCAAAGGAAGAGAATATGAAACAGTGTCATAGTACATTAGAGGCTGGAAGGGACCTCAAGAGATTATTGTGTCCAACCCCTCTACCAAAGCAGGATCACTTAGGGTAATTTGCACAGGAATGCATCCAGATGGGTTTGGAAACCTCTCCACAGCCTCTCTGGGCAGCCTGTCCCAGTGCTCAGTCACCTGCACTGTAAAGAAGTTTCTCCTCATGTTGAGGTGAAATCTTCTATGTTCAAGCTAGTATCTGTTGTTTCTTGTCTTACTAGTAAGCACCACTGAAAAGAGCTTGGCCTCCTCCACTAGACACCCACCCCTCAGATATTTATACACATTGATGAGATCCCCTCTCAGCCATCCCAAGACTGAACAGCCCCAGGGCTCTCAGTCTCTCTTCACTGGGGAGGTGTTCAAGTCCCCTAATCATCCTCCTGGCCCTCCATTGGATTCTCTCCAGCAGGTCTTGCTAGAGTGTCTGTGTGGGTGCACATAACAGCACCTGAAGAATAAAGTACCTTCCACCTGACTTTCTGGAGCTCTTCAGCATCACTGCTGCTCTGCATTAAAAAGGTTGTGGCTCTCCTTGAGGTTATGGGTGCTGTCATGAAGTTAAGTGGCACATATGTATAAGCCACCAATTTGATGGCACAGCAGTGAGTCACATTCTTCGTACCATCGGTTTTGGGGCTGTTAATTACAGTGAAGTGTTCCATGGGAGGGACTAAAAGGAAGGAAGTAAAATCCATTGTGGTGTTGGTCAGCATGGAAGTAATTATATCCTTCTGATATGGTCTGTGGGGAAAAAAAGGGCTCAGTAAAGATTGTGATTAGTCTTCCTTCTAAAACAGGAATGTTCCAAAATAATTAAACCCATCACCATCAATGCCTTAATGGAAGAGAATCAAGAAAGAGGCAAGACCACTGGATGGGTCAATTTGTAGGGCATTGAAATCAATGTCCAATTATCAGACAGTGCTTTAAAAACACTAGTGGGGAAAAAAAAATCAGAAACAGTGACCTTAACTTGGAGTTAATTTACTCTTATTAATTTGAGTAAATTTCTTCTGAATGCACAAATTAAAACTTAGCTGAGGGAATTCATTCCAGGCATGGTTATGGGCTCTATGAAGATGCATGTGTGCACAGAAAGAAAAACCTTTCTGTGTGAGGTTACAAGCCATGGTGTGTAGGCAGTTCTTGGTGCAGAGCTGACCTGCTTTGTTCAGTGAGAGACTGACTGGCCTTGTGAATTGGAGAGAGGTCCCAGTGGGGAGCACAAAGGGCAGTGCTTCTTTCAGTACCTTCTGCTTGTGGTGTATATCCTTTCAGAAATGACGTCCAAAATGACTAACAAGAACTTGCCTATGCTTCAGAAAGAAGAGTAAACTGGAAAAGGTGTGCTACATCCAAATGAAGGCTGTAGAGCATCAGATACACGTTGCCATAGCAATGCTGCATGTAGGGCATAAAGAAGTGGAATGGTAAGAAGCCAGCGGGGTCATTAACATCATCAGCAGGCTCAGTGAAGCACATCTCTATGGTAGATAAAATGGCTTCATGTTTTCTTCAAACAACATCTGTGGGAGTGCTGCACAAAACCAGAGGAAAAGGTGAAAATACACGAGCAGTGGGTGTCCTACCTATGGCAAGACTGACATATGTGGCAGCTGCTTTGGTCCTTGTGTGTGCTGTGATGAGTGTGTAAGGTCCTGCATTGGGCATATCCAGGGACAGACTCTGTCTACACTCTTCTTGTAGGTACTTCAAGGATGTGTCATGCCTCTTTGAGGTGATGGATTAGACCATGGCTCAAAAATGCTCTGCAGCATTCCCCACAGTTTTAGGAAGGTGACAGCCAATCACTGTTTCATTCTTTCCAGCAAGAGCATCTGGGATTCTTTATATGGGCTTTGATGGATCAAATGGAAGAAGTAGAAGGAAGTTTTAACTCTGGTTACGTGGGGGATGGTATGAAACAAAGGGTGGAAGGAATAATGCTAATACAAAAAGAAAAAGGTGCAGTTCAAAGATCCTGCTCTCCAGCTTGCCGTCTGCAGTGATTGTGCCTTTGGTTGCTGCCTTCTGAAAAAAGCCATAAGTCCATGCCCTCTGGAGATGGGGACAAAATTAGAAGCACACCATAACTCCCTTTTCCCATGAGAAGGATGTATTTACAGCCCAGTTTTGGAGACATGGAGGGGGCAAGAGAGGAGCAGTGGTACATACTGAAGGATCAGCTTCGCTGCTTGTTTCTACCTAGTGTGAAACGCAGGCCAGAACTGTAAGGCTGACAGGGGTCTTATCCTTTACCTGGTAATAAGCTGTAGAAATACAAACCAGGAAGGAGTCTTGCAAGCTTTTCACTGTCATTCCATTAAGGCTCAAGAGAGTTCAGTATTTGCAACTCTTTCTGGAGTAAGTCCACCATGCAGAGTGTTAACGACTTCTACTAGCAGTGCTACTGTGGACTTGTAGATCCTTTGACATGCAAGTGAATCAATTGAACTCTTGCAACATCTAATTAATGCGTAGTTGTCGTGAAGAATCTAAAAATGATCGTTATTGGTAATGAAGCTATTGATCCAAAGTATACAAACTGCACCAAAAAAAGCAGTAACAGGTGAAGGCTTCAGGTTAGATCCTTTGATAGCCATCACCAAGACTTTAATGACCTCAGTGAGGCTTTGTTGAGTAGCATCAGCTGAGAACACGGTGCATAAAATTTAACGTTCCTTGAACTGTTTTAGCATTTAGTAATAATGTAGCTGATGTGTACACCTACGCTGAAATTTTCAAAGCTACCTAGGGAAACTGAATGCTAATTGTAATGGAAATGGGCACTCAAAGCCCTGAAATGGCCTTCCACATCGCGGCTTCATTGCTGGGGGAAGTGTGCAGCCACCCCTTGCTCGGATCCATGGCTCAGGCCCTCGCTGCTTTTTATGCTTCTGCGGACTTTTCTTGAACCATGAAATCAGCACCTTTCACCCTCTTCTTTTCAACAGTCCTGGCTGCGATCATGGTGATACAAATTTTGGATGCTTTGCTAGTGACCCAGCAGATTGGCAGAAAAATGGGCGGTGTGGTCCACATTTTCCACTTTTCAGTTCTAACATCCCTTTGTAATTTTAAGAGGTGATTCAGGAAGGACACATTGTGAAGCTCACTGCTTGTGCTCTCACTATTCTCTCCCCTTGACTGTTTAGAATACAACTACCGTACGAGAAAGAGAATGATTTCAGTCCATGCAATAAATTCATTTCTTACACAGTTCCATTAAAACTAATGGAATTACATCAGGATTAGTTTGGGCCCACTTTATAATTTTTAGACAGTGGGGAATGAAAAAAAAAAATCACATTATGCTTGTCATGAGGTGAAATAAGTCTGACACTGCCTTCTATGAATTCATACTTCATCCTTTATTAATGTTGGAGGGTAATGAGGCCCTGCATTACTTTGCTAGCAGCTAAAATATTATGCTGTTTTAAGGGGGTTTATTCAGTCCTTCAGGGACATTTGTTGATGCCTGCAGCAAAACGTGTGGAGATGTGCATGGACAAGAGTATGCTTGTGTAGCTGAAAGCATACATGTATGAACATGCCAGAAAAGACAGGAAGCCTCTGCACATGGAAGGCTTTTTAACTGGTTTTGAAGGAATACATAGATTGCAAGGCTGTTTCTTTTCCTAGCTTGGTTCTATTTGTTAACTAAATCTTGAAATTGAGAGCAAAATAACATCTAAACAAGTTAAATCTTAACCATTCAGCCTGAAAGATGAATCCCTAATGTCTAGGCACTTAGCTGGGCTGCTGCTTTTTTGGTTGGATCTTGAGAGAATTTTTATTAACATGCAAATAGTGTAGCTACAACACTGCTGCCTGATTAAATGGAAGAAGCATCACTTAGTACTCATTGAAGTCACATGTAATCAAGATAGAATTGATTTTACATTCAGTTCGTGTAAACACTGCTCATTCTAGCTCTTAAAACTCCATAAAATAACAAAAATGCCAGCTTTATATATATAATTTTTTTTTCAGGTGGATACAAGGTAAAGAGAAAACTGCTTGTGTGCTTTTATACATTTATAATGGAAATAATGCTTGCCTAAAGTAAGTGCAAAAATCATACTCCTCCGCTACTATAAGCTTATATTGAAGAGGAGGTTATGGAATGAAATGTTCCCAGGATAGAATAGAATAGGATAGGATAGGATAGAATAGAATAGAATAGAATAGAATAGAATAGAATAGAATAGAATAGAATAGAATAGACCAGGTTGGAAGGGACCTTTGAGATCATTGAGTCCAACCTATCACCCAACACCATCTAATCAACTAAAACATGGCACCGAGTGCCCCATCCAGTCTCTTCCTAAGCACCTCCAGTGATGGTTGGTGACTCCACCACCTCCCTGGGCAGCACATTCCAATGGCCAATCTCTCTTGCTGGGAAGAACTTGTTCCTAACATCCAGCCTAAACCTCCCCTGGTGCAGCTTGAGACTATGTCCTCTTGTTCTGGTGCTGGTTGCCTGGGAGAAGAGACCAATCCCCTCCTGGCTACAACCTCCTTTCAGGTAGTTGTAGAGAGCAATAAGGTCTCCCCTGAGTCTCCTCTTCCCCAGGCTAAATAACCCCAGCTCCCTCAGCCTCTCCTCATAGGGCTTGTGCTCCAAACCCCTCCCCAGCTTTGTTGCCCTTCTCTCACACGTTCCAGCATCTCAACATCTTTCCTAAACTGAGGAGCCCAGAACTGGACACAGGGCTCAAGGTGTGGCCTAAACATGCTGAGTACAGGGGCAGAATAACCTCACTGCTCCTGCTGGCCACACTGTTCCTGATCCAGGCCAGGATGCCACTGGCCTTCTTGGCTACCTGGGCACAGTGCTGGCTCACATTCAGCTTACTATCAACTAGTACCCTCAGGTCCCTTTCTACCTGGCTGCTCTCCAGCCACTCTGACCCCAGCCTGTAGCACTGCATGGGGTTGTTGTGGCCAACATGTAGAACCCAGCACTTGGATGTGTTAAATCTCATGCTGTTGGACTCTGCCCATCTGTCCAGCCTGTCAAGGTCCCTCTGCGGAGCTCTCCTACCCTCTAACAGATCAACACCTGCCCCCAACTTGGTGTCATCTGCAAACTTATTGATGATGGCCTCAATGCCCTCATCCAGATCATCGATAAAGATATTAAAGAGCATGGGACCCAGCACTGATCCCTGGGGGACACCACTAGTGACTGGCTGCCAGCTGGATGTGGCACCATTCACCACCACTCTCAGGGCTCGGCCCTCCAGTCAGTTCCAGCTCTCCATCTGTATGTCACATACCTGGGATAACCTTTCTTCCTTCCTCATTCACCGAGGGTGTCAAACTATCTTGAATCACCTCACAGGTATTGTGCAATAAGGGCACAGAGACACGAACTGCACATCAGGCATTGCCTTTTGCCCTCAGCTTTTGGTTTCCATACCCTGGAAACAACACTACAGGCCCAGAAAATACCTGGTTACACTTATATCTCCCACTGACCATCACAGCCCTGACACAGACAGACAAACAGGGTTAGAAACAGGGTGCTAAAAGCTATTGGGATTCTGCAAGGACAGAAAACCATTTGGCAGATGCAACTAAATTCACAGAGTTTTAGGCTCAATTAAATGAGCTTGCACTTGTGCTGTGGAGAAGTGCAGCTGTGTGAGGAGAGCTGTAAATCAGGTTGGTAATTCTCTGAAGGTGTGTGAATGTGTGGGTGCAATTGCCTGCTCCTGCAAACACAGAGCACCTCTGGGGACTGAGCAAGTGCTGCTCTATAAATGATGAGCTCTGTGTGTCCATTAAAGTCTCTAACACATGATGCTGCTGTCTACAACCAGTCCAGCACCCACTGCTCAGGAATGTGTAATTATGGGGACTTGCTCTTCCAGTTATCCTCTCAATGGCATTAGGAGGTAAGTCATTGTTGATTTTCCTCCTTGAGAAAATGCCTATTTCGTGTTTCTTGTGCAGGCACAGGGATGCAGACATGCCTATGCAGAGGAAACCTTACAAACGCTACTAAAAATTGGACATCCCTGTCTCTGCCTCCCCTGGCTGAGGCTTTTAGGGGTCACTTTGCATTTAGATAAGGCATAGTCTGCTTGCTAAGCGATGTGAATGTTTTGCTTACTAAGAAGTAGCTGCTAAAAATCTCCCTTAAGTCATAATAGCTGATGAACATGTGAATGGAGAAGAAAAGCTCCTACTTGTGTTGATGTAAAGCCAGGGAAATATTTCTGAAGGTTTGAGTTCTCTGAAGTGTTGTGTGGGCTTTTTGAAGCTCATTTTGTCTTTAGCAGTTTTTCAGCTCCATTAATTGCTGAGGAGGACCCATAATAGAAGGTGGAAGAGTATAGGTGGATGGCTTTGCTTTTCCCGGCTGACTACTGCAGCTCACCACAATGTATGGAATATGTAGGCACTGCAGGGGGCAAGGAACCTGCTGTACCGGCTGCTGAGCAAATGGGAAAATCTTCACCTTTGGTGAAAGAGGATGATATGAAAGCCATCTTTAGAGTGAATAAACCCCCATGAGCTCAGTTTGCAGGTAGAGCACACAGCAAAAGTCTGTCTCCCTCCTTGCTTTCTTTTCTACCAGATTTTGCTTTCCCCCCCCCATGCAGATCTAAGGAGAACAATGGAGCTTTTAAGTGAGCTGCCTGGGGTTTTTCCTGAACAACAGTTTAGGTCATGTACACCAAAAACATTCGTATTAATGCTATGATGGTCTTCTGGTAACTAAAATTAGATTCTGCAGGAAGAAAATGATATTTTGAATTACTGTGAATTCTCATGGTTTTATGTATTTAGTGTTTCTCCCTCGCTGATGGCTCCTATTAACAACCATTAGGCACGTTTCACAGGCATTGCACTGAATGGCTTAAACTTTAAGAAGTTTCTATTGTAGAAGCCAGCCTTTACAGAGGAAGCTGGCACCCCAGCCCCCTTTAACACAAATGGGAAAGTGCAAATGAAAATCAATTCAGCTTGCAAAATGTGTTTAAGCAAGCGAAAATCAACAAACCAAAGGTCACTCTTCAGAAGATGCAGAAATGTGGAGTGAGTGTCTTGGATCACATCTCCTGATTAAATCCCTGTAGAGAAAAATCATGGTGAAATTTGGAGACTGGAGTCATTGCACCTAGGACAGGTCAGCACAGCAATTATCAAGATAGTTATGACTGTCTTACTGCAAATGGCTATAGCAAAAAGTAAGCTAGGATATTTGGCAGTGGCAAGATGTAACAGATTCTCCATTTCTGCTGGTAATAACCTGTTTCACTACGAGTCCCCACATGCTTCCATTTAAAATGGCACTCCATTTGTAAAGAAAACACTTCTGCATCATAAAGGTGTTACAAAAGACATAATTGGCAAGGAAGTGGAATCTCTGTGAGTGCCATTCGCTGTACTTTGTGTTGCCTATCCGTTTCCTGCTTCAACATGTGCACCACGGACGTGGTCTTGTAAAACCTGTTCCCCTTTAAGGATGGCACCAAGCTAATGGTGCCCAAACATTTCTCATGTGGCTCCTTAATCCTTCTCTCCAAGATTTGTTGTTTTTTTTGCCAATCCCTCTTGGAGTTCCAACTTTGTCAAGATTTGTTTTCTTTCCATGTTGAACTTCTCTTACTTCCCTATACGTAAGCTTGTTTATATTGAATATTACTTAGCATCAGTGAAGATTAGACTTTAATTATGCATGTGAGGCACCTTGGACAGCTTATACACAAACAGCTGTAGTCAAAGAGGCAAAGGAACAAGATTTTCAAGGCTCACATAAGTGTTTTGTGATTATTCCTGAATGCATGTGATTCTGTCACCTGACACCGTGGGGACAGGCATTACCAGGGCTCAGGAGCAGCGGGGCACCAGTCACACGTGCATAGGGCAGAAGTACCACAAACAGCAGTATCATGATTTGATATGGGTGCCTTTAAGAGCTATAAAGTTGAGGACCTCCAGGAGGTCCAGAGAATGCAGGGCTAGACAGGAAGTTGTAATTTTTGTTATTTCATTCCCAGAATGCCTGCACCTAGCCTTTATAAGGGGACAGCACAAGCTGCCCTTTCCCTTTCTCCTCTCCCTGCTCTCCTGTTTGGTATGGCGAGGGTTTCGGCTTTGAGTGGCCTGCTAGTGGCCTAAGCCAAGCTGATTTTAGGCTGCATCATTTTGGACCTGGTGTGTGTGGGAGGGTGGTGGTGGGGACAGTAGCAGGGAGGAGGTATGAAGAGGGAGCATTTGGAGCCTGGGATTTTGGCCTGGTTGGAGGGAGGTTTTGTGAAAGTTTTGGAATAAGGAGGTTTTGGAGTCCCATGGCCTATGGATTTCTTTGTATTTTATATGCTTTGCACTGTACTATTAGTTATGAATAGCACTTCCATTTAAACTTTCCAGTTCTATCCAATCCATGTGTGGAGTGTTTTTCTTTAGCTACTTTGAAGAGGGTTGAAGACGGTCTGTCTCGCTCCTCAAACCGAGACAAACAGGTAGTACTTGATGCCCCTTATTTGCAGGCTGGAAACTCAATCTTGGCTTGAATTAAACTGTGTTTGACTTGTGCCAACTCCTTCACTGTGTAGTGTCAATGCTAGCTAACAAAAGTGA
Organism: Colaptes auratus; assembly: GCA_015227895.2. Lineage (NCBI taxonomy): Eukaryota > Metazoa > Chordata > Aves > Piciformes > Picidae > Colaptes > Colaptes auratus. Next base: position 7,438,588 of record CM026894.1, on the reverse strand, counting down.
TCATTTGTGCATCTTTTGGTACAATGGGCTGAATTTTGCATTTGAAACAGCGGTCTTTGGGGTGCAAACCTCCCTCTCCCCCTCCCATTATTTCTCTTTATGGGGGGTGGGGAGTGTGTTTGTTTTGGTTTTAATCTCTTTAGACTGACAAGGGCTTAAAAATCTGTCACTGCTACGTTTTAGTTCCACACTTTGTTGTAAGTGGATCAGTAGTACAGGTAACCTAAAATGCACAAAGGGAGTGAAATAAGAGAAGAGCATTAGCTATTTCAGACTGGGTAGAAAAAGACATGATGAAATCATTCCAGAGGCAGAGAGGAAATGTGATTTCCATGCTGCTTTATGATTTATACTTTCTGAGCTGTGCTACAAAGGACAGCAACGAAAGGAAAGCAAAATATCCTCTGGTGATATTTCAGTAACGCTACAGATTATGGAAAGATCATAGTTGAAGACTGCCAAGCTCTTCTATGAGGGTAGGTTCTGATATTCCCTTCAGTACAGCTCAGCCAGTGCTTCTGTGCTTTAGTTGGATCAGCACATACTGTGTGACACCCTCTGTCTGTGCCTTGGTGTTTTCCTCTTGGGAAATTCCTGGAGTCAGGAGCATGGTTTTGGTGAACTGGAAGCCCAGAACAGCTCTCCTGTGCTGTAGCAATATCTATGGGCCCAGAAAGGTTCCACACTGTGTGGTAGCAATCAGCACAGAAAGAATTGTAGTGGATTACAAAGAGGAGGAAATAAGGACCTTGGATTCCTTATGGATGTTTCCAGCAAGTGTTGGACCACTGCTGGGGAGTGTAAATCAGCTTTGTTTTCCTGAAGTCTGTGAAAAAATGTGGAGGTGGAGCAACAAATAATTTAAGGCAATTTTTGGTTTAGCCCCCAAGATTGGAAGACTAATGTCAAGAAGAGTTCCTCTAGCATCACTCAAGTCTCTAGTTCTAAAGGGCACAGTCCTCCTGTGCTTGTACCCAACTACACAGTAATGTACCCAACTCAAAGCCTTTTCCACAGTGTTTTGTAACTGATTGCTGCTGAACTGAGATGCTGGGTTTTCTTCAGACTTGCCTGATCATTGGTAGTAGAATTGAGGAAAAATATTTTCTGGAATGATATACAGTGATAATCAAATGCAAACCTTCTTCTGCCTTCTGGTTGCAGTCCAGAAGGTGAAGCATGAATGTGGCAGAGAGCTCTGAGAAGCCTAGTTCATAAGTGAGGTGGAAACGATCCTTAAACTATAGAAGGTGAAAGGTTGCTACAAATGAGATTTGGCCTGGGTGTCTCTTTTTAACTGTGGCTAATTCAAGTCAATAAAATAATTTGGATTATAAGTTGAATGCAGCCATAAAATCTATCCTGCAAGACTCTGCCATTTCTTGTAGCTATAGTGCAATACAGTTCTAGAAATCTCATGTAAAAGATGTCACTTTCAAATCTCTTGGGCTTTTAGAATCTCTGTTTATCCTATCACTTCTCTAGGCTCCACACAGATGATGTCTAAAGGAACGTTTCCAAACTGATGGGAGTTTCACGTTACTGTTCATCTCAGCAGAGTTTGTTTAAATCCATTCAGTCTTATGGAACTTGTGACTAGTTCAACAAAAGTTAAGTGCTTGCTGAATTGGAACATTAAGGGTATTTCTGCAGGGATGTGTCTGAGCTTGAGGAAGGGGACCATGCATTTAGTGGAACTCTGGAAGTCTTAGGTTCACGCATTTAGAAGGATATTCTGTTGTTGCCTGCTTCACTTAGGATATTCCTCAGATCCAGGCAAAAGCCTTTAAAATGTGAATCCTTTGATCCACCAAGAGAGATGTCAAGAGGGAAACAATGCTGTCAAGGCTGACTCTGCTGGCAAAATTTAGATCTACAGGGATAAAACTCTCTCATACATTTTCAGTAACTTTGTCTTCCAGCCTGCTGAGTGTAGATGGGAAGTCACTTGGCCCACTGACAGAATCAAGACAAAACCCTTACTCAGGTCTTCTCTTCCCAGGATTTTCCAATTATTTTTTATAGACTTATCAAAATTTCAGTTCTTTCTGCCTTACCTCAGGGGGCAAAATTTCCACACTTGGGTTCATCCTTACCACTTTTTTGCCAGCATTCTTTCAAGCTGCTTGACATGTTTGCTGAGCTAGGATTCTCCAAAGGGGCCACAGGACTCGCAGTGAAACTGTGTAGAGCAAATGACTTTGTGTCTCACATGGCCCAGTTTAAATGTCCTGTTATGATGTTCACTGAGCTGCAGAAATTTTATTCTGTATAATCCCTTGTCCACAGCCTAAGCAACGTAGGAAGAAACAAAAACATTCCCAAACATGATTGCCCAACCTGTTTCATTGAAGAGCTACCAGATATTTTCCCCCTTCTTTCTCTTCTTGGAGGAATAAACAGTTTGAACTGTTCCAGCTATCTGTTGTTGTTATAAGTGTAGGTCTGTCTCAGGTTTATTGTGTTGCTAGGGAGTGTGTGCAGCTTTTGTTGCTTTTTGAATTATAGCTGCTAGCACTTATCTTCTCCTCCAGCAAATAGCATTTGCAGCAAGTTCTTTGAATGCAGTGCAGTCGTTTGTACTTAAGACAGAATTATGGCAGTATCCAGCAGTTACAGGGAAGAATATAGGCCAATGCTGTTTCTGCACACAGGTAGCTCTGCTTATGCACACTCATTATTCATTTTTTGTAAGCACAATTTCTTTAAGTTCCTGGAAGAATGGAAGAACAGGGTGGTTTTTTTTTTCACTAGTGCTGGCTAAACCAGAGCGTTTCCCTTTGCCAAATATGCATCCTGTGAAACTATACTGTTCAATGGAGACAAAGCGAGGATTGAAGGAGTGAAAGAGGGTTTGGGGAAGATGGCTTACTGCAACACTGATCTGGGGTGAGAAACAGGGGCTTGAATTTTCCATATTGCTTCAAAACAGCTGAAACACACTTGCATCCTCTTTCTGAATGGCAAAGCTCAGATTTTTATACGGAAGGTGGATTTTCTTGCCTGGTTTTGTTTCATTGGCAAGATTTTTGAAGTGGATTTGTTTATGTTCCAGTGCTAAACCAGAAAGCATTTGGAAAATTGTTTTCTGCCTTTTGTTGTGGTTACAGTGAAAATTCTCACAAAATGGAATTGTTATTGTCTGGTCAACTCTAATTTGCTGGCATTCAGAACTCGTAGCAGAGAATTACATGTCCCCATTCCTGTTTTATGGACGTCTCGTTGCCTATTCTAGCAGCACACGTTTTGTTCTGTAATCAAGACAAAAATGGATTGAATGGCAAGAGGGATTTCCATTCAAAACTCCAAAAGCCTGATTCATGTCAGGAATATCAGCATGTCACCTTCACAGGAGGAAAAAATTGCTTTAAATCGTTGCAGATCAGCTATGTCAGGCTGGAAGTCAAATGAGAGGATCTTGGTAGTGAGAAGTTACTCCTGAAAACTGCAGTAAGCGAGGAACAGATGAAGTCCTTGTCCTTTTATCTGATTCTTCTGGGGCCCCCTGTGAATATACCTGGCATTGCCCTGATAAAGAAAATGCTTTGTGACAATACAGTCACCATGAAGCTGTGTGTTAAGTGAAAGGTTATTGTTTGGGGCTTATATTCTTTCCAGCCTTTTTTGTTTTGCAACACCAATCACCGCCTGGGCCTGTCAAAGTTGAAGAACTTAGTGCTTAGTTTCATAGTTTCAGTTAGGGTTGGAAGGGACCACAAGGATCATCTAGTTCCAACCCCCCTGCCATGGGCAGGGACACTCTACCCTAGATCAGGCTGGACAGAGCCTCGTCCAGCCTGGGCTTAAACACCTCAAGGGACGGGGCCTCAACCACCTCCCTGGACAACCCATTCCAGGCCTTCACCACCCTCACGGTGAAGAACTTCCTCCTCACATCCAGCCTGAATCTCCCCACCTCCAGCTTCATCCCATTCCCCCTAGTCCTATCACTCCCTGATAGTCTGAAAAGTCCCTCCCCAGCCTTCTTGCTCTTTTCCAGAGAGCCATTCCAGTGATGTTTCCTTCTTCAAATATGTTTTAGATTGGATGGACAGTATGAACAGCCAATGACAGATTGACTATATCAAAATATTTAACCCATATGGTGCAAACAAAGTGAGAGTGTAGGATTCTTTTTGTCTCTCTCCCCAAACAAGACATCTTCCACTATTTAGCCAAACATATGATAGAGCTCTATGAAAATAGACCAGTGTATGAAAGTTCTGAGGGGTTTTGGTTGTGGGGTTTTGTTTTCTGTTGCTTTTGGGTTTGTTTTTGTTGGGATTTTTTTGTTTGTTTGGTTTGGTTTTTTTGGTTGATTTGGTTGTTTTAATTTTTTTATTATATTTGCTCTCTATAACTACCCAAAGAGAGGTTGTAGACAGGCGGAGGTTGGTCTCTTCTCCCAGGCAATCAGCACTAGAGCAAGAGGACACAGTCTCAAGCTGTGCCAGGGGAGGTTTAGGCTGGAGGTTAGGAAGAAGTTCTATACAGAGAGAGTGATTGCCCATTGGAATGGGCTGCCTGGGGAGGTGGTGGAGTCACCATCACTGGAGGTGTTTAGGAGGAGACTTGATGGGGTACTTGGTTGGATGGTTTAGCTGATTAGGTGGTGTTGGATGATAGGTTGGACACGATGATCTTGAAGGTCTCTTCCAACCTGGTCTGGTCTATTCTATTCTAATTTATTCTATTCTATAACTTTGATGGGACTTCAGAAAATCAATCTCCTTCTATTGACTTGCTAACATTTGCATGTGCATTTCGGTGACCTCGATCTTGAGTCCCCTGTATCTCATTTTCGAGCACAAGCCCTGTGAGTAGAAGCTGAGGGAGCTGGGGTTGCTTAACCTGGAGGAGAGGAGGCTCAGGGGAGACCTTATCGCTCTCTACAACTACCTGAAAGGAGGTTGTAACCAGGCAGGGGTTGGTCTCTTCTCCCAGGCAACCAGCACCAGAATAAGAGGACACAGTCTCAAGCTGCACCAGGGGAAGTTTAGGCTGGAGGTGAGGAGAAAGTTCTTCACAGAGAAAGTAATTTGCCACTGGAATATGCTGCCCAGGGAGGTGGTGGAGTCACCATACTTGGAGGTGTTCTAAAAAGGATTGGATGTGGCACTTGAAGCCGTGGTTTAGTTGTCATGAGGTGTTGGGTGATGGGTTGGACTTGATGATCTCTGAGGTCTTTACCAACCTTGTTGACTCTATGATTCACTCAGATCTGAGTAGTGATGCTCATGATGTAATTTTGGAATCCAGGCCTTTAGGAAGTGAAGATGAGGGTTCTCTACACGTTTCTGCCTGCAGAAAGGATACAAACAGAAAACTGACCACTGAAACCTTTCTGAAGTGCAGGTGGTGTAAGGCATGCTGGGTGTTGTGAAACAAGGAGCGGTTCTGTGCCCAGTGGAATTAATTTGTTTTAATAATGGGGTAAAAGGAAATCCACAGGCAGTCAGTGTAGCTAGTATCTAATTTTCTTCTTTGCTCATTTCCTTAGAGCAACAGAGTAGAAAGTTCCTCATTTAAATTCACCTACATTCTACTGGGGAAAAGGCAGGGAGAAATTAGGTGGGTTTTGTGATCAAATATATTAATCACAAAATTTTCTTTCTGGTTTCATGAATCTTGATGCCACTTGCATGGAAAGAAATTGCTCTGTCCCACTAACTCTAGAAGCAGAAAGAGACTCTTGTGCTAATCTGCCTCCCAAACTGTCAACTGGGTGCAGTGACCCAGAGTCAGTGCCCATTGAAGCACCTGCTGTAACATTTTACTTCCCTTTAACACTCAAACTCTTCTGTGGGGGTGTGTGTGAAAGTGCAGTTCTTCTAGCAAAACACACTGATATAATTTGTTCTTTTATGTGTAGCTCCTACTGTCTTATGAAATTGGAAAATGAAACTAGCTTGAAGCCAGTGTGTGATTCTCTGAATATACAGTAAGTGAAATAAGCTCTGTAATTAAAGGTGTTTAGAGCTCTCAGTTTCTTCTCTTTGAAATCAGCTTTTCACCACTGAGTGTTATTTGTTCTGAGTACCTGTGGCTGTACCTTTCCTTTGTGGCGCTGCTGAGAATTTGCAGTAAGATGGAGCAGAACAGCTGGATTCTCTGAAGTAAATGTCTGTGGTAGATCCCCATTGCCTCCATAATATTTTTATATTATTTGCAAGTCTTGCTCTAGGTTTTATTCCTATTTTCCACAGCTGCTTGAGCTTCTGGAGACACTTGAGTTCTCCAGAACAGCAACACTAAATAGTTTCCTTTTCATACTGAATTGCTTCGTTTTAGGCTCTGCTTGGTTAAGATATCTCTGAGAGTCTTAGTTTAACAAAAAGAAAAAGACATTTCAGCATCTCTAGATCTATCTTGGAAATCTCTGTGGGCCCTCCAGCTTATGCAGTGCCTTATCTTCAGCTGCTGTTCTTCCTCCCTGCCATTCGAGTACTGTGTCTGCATTGTTGACATGTTTCTACTTGCTGCTTTAACTCTGTTTTGTATCATGCACTATTTATACATCCCTGTGTTAAGCTACAGGCCCTATTATATGCTCTGAGCATCACTTTGGTTGTACCCCTTTCTGTGGTTTTCTGCCTAGAAACACAGGAGGTGATTTTCTGTTAAGAAGTAACCCTAGGAAAGAAAAGTGTTAATGAAGGGATTCTGCACTCACTTCTATGGAAGGAAATATTCAGTTAGACAAAGGAAAAGGATAAAAGGCTCTTTGCTTAGCCTAATTTTTAGCCGTGTGGAATCTGCTAAAGGTGGTCAGCAGGAAGGTTGCACTTGAAGTCCATAAAGCAGAGGTCTCTCGACTGCTTTGAGGAAGCTGCAGAATCGTAAGCCTGGGATATACAGACAATAAAGAGAGGAGGATGATTAAAACTACAGCCTAAATGTTTGCCCTTTTCTCTACTTTAAATGTGACTAGGAAGAGCCTCGCCTTTGCTTCTGTGGTTGTCAACATGAGTAGGTGGCTCAGTCAGCAAAGGGAAAAGAGCTGACAGAAGTGAAGTGAGCCAGCAGTCCTCTCACCACTGAAAAAAGGGCAGGAAAGGGCGGATGGCAGCATATGGCCCTTAGTCAATTTTAGGGCAGTTCCTGGGCCCCATCAATGCTTATGGCAACAAGAGAAGAAGTTCAAGTTAATTTGTACATTAATCCCTGGAGTTGTTTCATCCTCTGAGAAGAAAGACAAGAGGATAAGCATTTTAGACCTTGTCTGTGGCTAAGCTGTGAACCTGTAATATGGCTCATTGGTGTAGACATGGAGGCTGGTTGAAGTGGACCAGTCTTGTCATCTTATGTCATCATCATCACACATGCTGGCATCTCAATTACTGCTCTAAAATAATGAAAGAAGTTGTCAGGTCAGCTAGGTTAGATGAATTACCCAGCTCAGTTACTCCTATCTAAAATAATCTGTATCACTTTACTGAGTGTCAGCATGTTGCTTACTTGAAAAGTTCCACTTTAACCCTAGTTTCTCTTAGACATAAACAGTCATTAAGGAATTCTTTGAGGTTTAGGTCTCTTGATTTAGCACATGGCAAAGAAAAAGCCAAATTATTTCTGTAGAAAATGCTTTCACCTTGCAAAAACTTTTAGGAACATCATGGAGGAGGGGGAAAAAACCTACTGTGAAGGAAATAACCAATTTATTAATGGAGTTGAATGTGGCTGAATGTATTGATTTCTGAATGTACCTTTGTAATGAAAATGGGTGGCAATGCAGTTGCAAAAAATGCAGTTCAGATCCTGAGTAGAGGGAGAATCCAGTAATATTTGAATGGTTGGACATGATGATCTCGAAGGTCTCTTCCAACCTGGTCTAGTCTATTCTATTTAATGCTATTAGAGTTAATGTTCACGTTTTATGATGTTGCTATTTTAACCCTGTCACAATGATGTGCTCAGCTTTGTGTGCACAGTTCAGATGACAGTGTCCTCACAGATCTTCCAAGCAGAGCTTTAGTACTGCATGGAGAACTGATGTGCTGTTATGATCTCATTTGGTAAGATGAGGAACAAAGTGGGGGAAAAAAGAGATAAATAAACTGAAGAATTAGGGGATTAGAGGATTGGTTTGGTGACTCCATCTTCTCTTCTTTTCTCCCACATGGGGGCCTAATGGATAAAACACACAAAACACCCCAACAAGCCCCAGTTGTTTGGGGGTTATAAAAATTCTTATGCTCTTGTAATCAGTCTCAATTGCTTGGATCTAAGCTAGAGGAATGTAGGTTTAGATTAGATGCTAGAAAGTAGTTCTTCACCATAAGGGTGGTGAGACACTGGAATAGGTTGCCCAGGGAGGTGTTGGAAGCCCCATCCCTGGAATTTTTTGAGGCCAGGCTGGATGTGGCTCTGGGCAACCTGATCTAGCAGACAGTGTCCCCACCCATGATGGGGTGGTTGGAATTAGATGATCCTTGAGGTCCCTTCCAACCCTGACAATTCTGTAACTTCTGCACTGCCTCTGAGCTGGTCTGCTTTGTGTGGTCATGTATTTGTTTCCATGTGATGCTCCCCCTGAATAGTGCCCCAAATGGCTGCCTGTGGTACCCTCCTCATTCCTAATTGGAAAATCAATTGGTCTTGTTCAATTCAGATCTCGATGGCTGCACTGATAGATAAACCATGCTTGGCAAGGATGTGGTTTACCTCGGTTACCAGCTGATACAAATTCAACAGCTGCTAATTATGGCTTTTCTGGTCTCTGCTTGGGATTTGTGCTGTTGCTTGGTGAGGCTCAAACAGGCGTAGGTTTTAGTCTGGGGGATGTAATCCAAAATACATAATAGAACAACTCTTCTTTAGGGAGAGAGGGAGAAGAATTCATAATGCAGTCTAACAAAGCAACACTTTTCCATTTCCAATTAGTGTTGTTCTACCATAAAGCTGCCTTTGTCTGCAGTGATAGGAGGTAAAATAAATTAGAATATATGAATCTGGAATATCAATAACGTTCTGAACTATGTGAAATGCCTTGAAAATGAAAAACAGAGTAGATTAGTACTGGTCAAAGGCGTGTATGAAAGAGCAATAAATTCCACGAACAAATATAACCAGATACAATGAATACTTATAATGAATCAGGGTCAGCTGTTGACTAAACCAGTTTAGTATAGAGAAATGAAGAATAATTGAGACTTTATGAGACTTTATTGCATAAGTCTTTTAAGCCATTTAAATAATTGAAGTAAAAGAGGTGAAGAGTCAACGAGACAAATTACTGTTTCTGTTAGTGAATGGTGTGAACTAGAAACACAAAAGAGGATTTCACCTATAGAGTAATAGCAATCTTTGAGCTCACAGAAATTACTGCTTTAAGGGCCTTAAGGAAAGACAAAAATGTAATCAGGAACAGTGTGGCCAGCAGGAGCAGGGAGGTCATTCTGCCCCTGTACACTGCTCTGGTTAGGCCGCACCTTGAGTCCTGCATCCAGTTCTGGGCCCCTCAGTTTAGGAAGGATGTTGACTTGCTGGAGCGTGTCCAGAGAGGGGCAACGAAGTTGGTGAGGGGTTTGGAACACAAGCCCTATGAGGAGAGGCTGAGGGAGCTGGGGTTGCTTAGCCTGGAGAGAAGGAGACTCAGAGGTGACCTTATTGCTCTCTACAACTACCTGAAGGGAGGTTGTAGACAGGCAGAGGTTGGTCTCTTCTCCCAGGCAGGCAGTACCAGAACAAGAGGACACAGTCTCAGGCTGCGCCAGGGGAGGTTTAGGCTGGGTGTTAGGAAGAAGTTCTATACAGAGAGAGTGATTGCCCATTGGAATGTGCTGCCCATGGAGGTGGTGGAGTCACCATCATTGAAGGTGTTCAGGAGGAGACTTGATGGGGTGCTTGGTGCCATGGTTTAGTTGTTTAGGTGGGTTGGATTGGTTGATGGGTTGGACACGATGATCTTGAAGGTCTCTTCCAACCTGGTTTATTGTATTGCATTGTATTATTGTATTGTAAAATGTCAAAAGATAACTAGTTTGACAAAGGAGAAAAAAAACCCTCATGTGTCAGGGGTGTCTTAAATGTGAGGGAGACACTAATATTTAAAAGCATTAAAGCTACTTGGGACACAATGCTAATGCACACACTTAAGAAAGAGTTATCAGTAGCTAAGCCACCCTTGTTAGCATTTTCAAAGCTGGAATCTAGGACACTTGGCTGTTCTTTATGATGCACATATCCCTTTCACTTGTTGGAGAAAAGAAAAGACAAACAGCCCAGGCAAGTGGATGAATAGAGATGGCAAAATTCTACTGAAATAATGTCAAAGGGTTCATATGCATTCATTTTTCTGAAATGATTGACTCTAATGAAATCTACAGTTTCAATGGAGCTAATTATAGCTTTGCAGTATCCAGTGCTGATCCAGCTCGGGTTGTGATAATGGACTGCAATGTGGCCAGTTTTCAGTGCTTTTTGAAACTCCTGTCTTCCTGTCAGCTCTTTGCTGGTGATATCCAGGTGTCATTTCTGGTCACATGAGCTGTGGAAACAGAGAGCCACCTCTCTGCCTGGACTGTGACTAGTATGGCAGAAGTACTTTCTATTCTGGACTTCTTTTTTGGCAGCGTGCCTCAAAATTTATTCTGCCTGCTTTAATCTCCTAACATTCACTACAACCTTCCTTTATTCCTTTCCCCCTCTGTTACACTGGAAACAACTTATTTACAGCATTACTTTTTAAAAGAGAGAAGAATTATACACTTTTAAAACACTCAGTATTTTTGGAACAAGAGGCTGACACTCAGTTAAAGTTTTTAATGTAAAATGGAGTTGGACTTCACTGGAACAGGTTGCCCAGTGAGGTGGTAGCAGCCTTATCCCTAGAAGTTTTGAAGGCCAGGCTGGATGTGGCTATGAGCAGCCTGATCTAGTGTGAGGTGTCCCTGCCCATGGCAGGGGGTTGGAACTAGATGATCCTTGAGGTCCCTTCCAACCTTAACAATTCTATGATCTTTTCAAACAAAGCTACTAACTTTAAGGACAAATACATCATGTTTGCAGAACTGGCAATCACTGTCAGTCCGATGTTCCATCTGCTTGCAAAGGTTGGACTTGATGATCTTTGAAGACTTTTCCAACCTTATTGATTCTATGATTTCAGACACATCTGACCACTAAACCTCAACAATTTGTGGCTCTGAGCAGCCTGATCTAGTGTGAGGTGTCCCTGCCTATGGCAGGGAGGTTGGAATTAGATGATCCTTGATGATGATGATCCTTGATCATCCTAGATGATCCTTGAGGTCCCTTCCAACCCTAACAATTCTATGACTTAGGTTTTGAAGTCCTTTATGTGACTCTAGTCCCAAAGTCTACATCAAAACCTATCTAATTCTGTGTTGGCTTTCATCACATTTATTATGCAGCAAATATACTATATTTAGTTTGCACCTAGCTGGGTAACATTTTACACTGCGGGTTACGATGGTTTGGGTATCAGAGAGCGCAAGTGAGACCACACCTGGAATGCTGTATCCAGTTTTGGGCTCCCCAGCTCAAGAGAGACAGGGATCCTGGGCTCTGTCTGCTGGGTCTGAGGAAGATAACTGAGGAGGGATTTCTATCTGAGTTTGAAGGCCATAAAACAAGGGCAGCCTCCTTAATGTCTTGTTGTTCCTGCTATGACAGCAATATTCTGTTGTTCAACATTAAAAAGTCCAATAATCCTGCTTTCTTCTCTCTGAGTGAGCAGTGTGATGATTGTATGGTAGATTGTGGGGAAAAACATATAGATTAGTGCTCCAAAACGATCATAACGCTTTGTTGCACTGATTTATAACCTTCCTAAGTGCTTTACCGATACTCCTTACTCAGTCCCAACACAGGGATGAGACAAAGATTATTTGCATGCACACCTCAGAGGTAGGCACATGCAGACAAAGAGGAATGGTTATAGCAATTGGTTCTGGTGTATTGCCATATATTTTCACTTTGTGTATTCATGGCTGTGGCAACTTTTTGGTCTGATTGCTCTAGCAGCCTGCCTGTGCCTGACCAACTTATCTTTGTATAAATCAAATTATCTGTACGTGAAGCCAGGTCCAAGAACTATGCCCTAACATGGCAGAGCAGTGACCACACACTTCACTTGGGCAGCTCTACTGTGGAGGTGCAAACCTTTGGCAGGAAAGGAAAGATTATATCTGAAGAGGTGAGGTAGCTCACTGCTTGCCTACCAGCAACTACAAGATGAGGTTGGAAGACCTGTCAGCAAAACTCATTTGAGCAGCAGTATGCATCCTGTCCTGTAATAGTGTGATGCCTCAAACCCCCAGAATGTCAAACAGGGGTTTAGGTTGTGTGGGAGGCAGCTCTCTGTCAGAGTTCTGAGCCAGAAATGCTGCTTTCAGACATTTTCTGGGGAAAACCTGATTTATTTCCCCCCCCCACACCCAAGCATTAATTCAACACAAAACCCCATGTCACTTAGGCCCATAATTATATCTTTAGCTCTGAGTATGAAGAACACACATGTGTGTGTCTGCCTAACAGCTGCAGTTCACCAGGGAAAATCAGAAGGCAAAAAAAAGCAGAGCAGGGATTTTTGTTTGTCTGAGCAGATGAGAATAATTTATATGTACAAGCTATTTATAGCAAGGCTGCAGCAAGCTAATTAATTGTTTATAGGGAGAACTTTAAAGGGCATAACCTGAGATCTGACATTCTGTGTAATAATCAGAATTAGAGACGAGCTGGAATCACAAATCGGGACGTGAACACGGATACACTTTGGGAAAGTTTTGAATCTGATCCAGCTCTCAACTGCACAGATTTTTGCTGCCAGTAGGGTTGGCTAGAACAAAACCCTGTGTTAGGATATAGCCTTCTGTGTTTTACTAAAGTGCAACCCTGGGCCACGCGACATGGATGAGGGCCAGCTCTTAATTAGCATCTGGCGTACTGGGGGAACAGAATTGAATGGAGTGGCTATGTCATTATCGGTGCGTATTTGTTTGGTGTTTTGCTTTTGTTGGGTTGGGGTTTTTTCCCCTTTTCCTCCCCAAAAGTTACTCAGAAAAGCTTAGTAAGTTATCCATTGAGAGCTCAGAAAGCTGGCTCTGACATTTGTGAGGTGATTGTCAAACTTCTAAGTTATTTCCCAAATAGCTTAATTTCAGTGAAGTCCTCATGGGCATTGTGATAAGGCAGTGGCTCATTGGTGTTTTAGGGACTTTTGAGGAGCAAATGGAAAAGAATTTGAATACTCAGCTTGGAGAGGCAGCTGAGGCATAGGCATTGCTTTATGTCTAGCCCTTGCTGACACTTCTGACTCCAGTGCAATAGTACCTGAATATTTTGAAACCTGGTTCTGATTCTAAGCTAAATAGAAGTCAACTGTAACGTGCTGTGTAAATACACAATAGTGAACTAGATGAAAGACCAGTTAAGGAGAGAGAGAAAGCTCAGTTAGATGTTGATTTTAGCCAGTGCATTTCAGTTTCTGTCAGATATCTCTAGGCAGACAGAAAATGTACCCAAGGAAATACTATGTCCTGTCTGTACAGCTCAATTAGTTGACAAATATCCAGTTGAATTTCAGATATTTTTTTCCCCCACATTCCTAGAGGTATCATAGAATCAACAAGGTTGGAAAAGACCTCAAAGATCATCAAGTCCAACCTGTCACCCAAGACCTCATGACTACTAAACCATGGCATCAAGTGCCATGTCCAATCCCCTCTTGAACACCTCCAGGGACCAAAAACCCAAGAAACCACACTTCCCAGACCCAACAAGCAGAACCAGCATGGGTGCAGGGAGGATAGAGGAGACAACCCTTGGCTCCTGCAGGAACCATCCCCTGGGGGGGTTTTCACAACTGGGAACCCCAAAGTGCTGGGAGAGGAAGGACCTGGCTCTTCCCCACAGCAAGGAGAGGCCATGTCCCTCTACAGGGAGGGAGGAGAGAGGCCCCCCCTTGTTGGGAGAGCAGGGCCCAGCTCCAAGGTGATGTGCAGCACCGCCGTATGTGCTGAAGAGTTTATGATACTTTTCACAGGGTACTGAAGACATAGAAAGCCCTCTTTATCTCTGTGAGGCAGCTAATTGATTCCTTGAGGTAGGTCCAGAAGAGCTTGCAGGATGGGTGTAGTAGCACAGGCAAGCAAAATTGTTCTGCAGCCACTGGATTGTCACATAGCAACAGAGGACTTGCACAGGTTGTAACACGTTTAGGTCAAGTTTCAGCCATGGCTGCCCAATGTTCAGCATCACATCAGTAAGGCCATCATGCATTGCAGTGCTCTTAACTCAGTAGCTATGGGCATGTTTCACTGTTGATGCTGTTTTGCTCTTGGCTTTGTGCTTTTCATCCCAGGTTTTTTTCCCCAGCTTCTGTGGCTGATCCTACGCTGCCTTTTACTATTTTATTCTCCTGTTTTGTTTATGGACCTAAACCTTTTTGAATGACAAATGTGGGGCTGTTTTCAACTTGCTGTCAAGGCATTCCAGGCAAACAAACCAACTTTCACTGATCCAGTTCCTCCAGGAACTGCAGCTTTAGACAGCCAGGATCTTTGCTCACAAGAGAATGGATGTTTGCTCCATATTCACCACATGCTTACAAGCTGCTAGTTTGAATGAAAAGATGATGTTGTCTCCCTCTTGGTTGTCACAGACAATATTTTGTGCCTTAGGGTATCTTCTCCAATGCCTAAATATCTCTATGAAAAGCTTCTTCCAACACAGTGGCTTGAAATGGTGGCAGTGGCTTTATGCAGTGCAAGCTAAACTGGAGATCTGAGCTACCTGTCTGTGGAGCATTGGGGCTAATCCAGCACCGTTTGAAGCATCATTCATCATTCTTGTCTTCTTCAGTTAATTTGCAAGCCTGTCTAATAAGGACCACACACACACACACATAATCTTTTATTTATGTAATAGTCTATTTATCGATGTGAGATGAGAGTTTGACCTTCTTATCCAAGCTTCGATGCTCCCAAGACGTATCAAGATCCAGTTTCCTCTTTCTGCTCAGCTCTTCCAAATCCTTTTGCGTTTTCCTTGCGCTTCTCATTATGCAGCTGATTAGCTATGCTCATTTGTAAACACAATTGCACACTCTACCAGTTAGTGAAAAGCTCTCTGAGATATATATACATATATATTTGGCAAGTGTGCATGCTGATATGTACTGAAGTAGGTTGTCGCCAGTTCAAACCAAAATGACATGTTACTAATGGCGTTGGTATAAAAGCAGACTGTGTCCAGAGAAGGACCATGAGGATGATTAGAGGGCTGGAGCACCTCTCCTATGAGGACAGACTGAGGGAGTTGGATCTCTTCAGTCTGGAGAAGGGAAGGCTCCAAGGAAACCTAATTGTGACCTTCCAGTATCTGCAGGGGGGCTATAAGAAAGCTGGGGAGGGACTTTTAAGGGTGTCAGGTAGTGATAGGACTAGGGGGAATGGAACCAAAGCAGAAATGGGTAGATTCAGATTGGATGTTAGGAAGAAGTTCTTCCCCATGAGGGTGGTGAGACACTGGAACAGGTTGCCCAGGGAGGTGGTGGAAGCCTCATCCCTGGAGGTTTTGAAAGCCAGGCTGGATGTGGCTCTGAGCAGCCTGATCTAGTGTGAGGTGTCCCTGCCCATGTCAGGGTGGTTGATCCTTGAGGTCCCTTCCAACCCTAACAATTCTGTGATACAGTCTGTGAGATTTCTTCTGCCACTGGAGGAAAAAAAAATAAAAATAAATGCAAGCATTTTTGTTCTTTCTTATTGCATTTGGAGAATAAATCTTATGAAGAGTGACTGAAGGAGTTGGGGATGGTTAGTTAGGAAAAGAGGAGGCTGAGGGGGGACCTCAGTGCTCTCTACAACTACCTGAAAGGACATAGAGAGGCTGGTGCTGGGCTCTTCTCACAGGTAATTAGTGATAGAACAAGAGGGAATGGCCTCAAGCTGCCACTGGGTAGGTTCAGACTGGACATTAGGAAATATTTTTTCACAGAAAGAATGGTCAGGCACTGGAATGTGCTGCCCAGGGAGGTGGTTGAGTCATCAACCCTGGTCGTGTTTAAAGGTTGTTTGGATGTGGTGCTTGGGGATACGGTTTAGGGGTGAACCTTGTAGAGTAGGGTTATGGGTTGGACTTGGTGATCCTGAGGGTCTTTTCCAACTTGAATGTTTCTGTGAGTTATGCCTGAATCAAAATTCCAGGAAACACAAAGCAGACAATATTGAACTAACATGTAGAAGCTGCAGCTGAGCTTGCCTTGAGCTCTGAAAGTCAATGCGTGACCACGTCATCCACACACAAATTTTGGGATGAAACTGCAAACTCTAGCTCTCTGTGTGCATATGTACCCCTTGTACAACCTTTTAAGACAGGGAGAGCCATGCATGCCTGCACCTTTCAGTTAAACCTGGGCTGTTGTTTACATCTGCTCTCTCCTGCATCTCAACAGCCTCTCCTTGTCTTACATGTAAATTTTAATGCAGAGGTTCAGATTTTAATTGAACTTGATTTCTTTTCTTAGGCAAGAGTCAAAACTTGTGAACAGAAAAACAGGATTTGGTTTCTGAACCCCCTGTGAACTTAAGCATGCAAGATTTGTCTGGCTTTAGTTACCTGTTTCCTAGGATTCTTGAATCTGCTTAAATAAGCTCCCATGTTTCTAATTCTCACTCTTCTTATCAGGAGAATTGTGTGCGTTAAGTTTCTTCTGCTGGCTTCAAATACTGCCTGGGGCATGAATGACAGTGAAGTTTGGTTTCTGGTAAAGAATGTGCCTTGCTGAAGTATATTTTTGCCTGTGCAATTGACACCAAGGTGCTCATTTGGTTCATAAGGGGGCAAGCACAGTTAGCTGAAGGCTTCTTTTCAAGACCAAAATGCTGCATGTAGTTGAATTTGATGTGATGCACTGTAAATCTAGGTCACTAGGTTTATCCACCAAAGGGAGAAAAAACCCTAAGTATGTAATTCCAAGTAGAGAAGTAGTACCATAGGATATTATGTTAACCCATGGAGTGATTACTCATGTGTCCTGGACTGCAGGACCAGGACATGTACTAGCATACTTCCCTACACTGATTGTATATTAAAATAATCCTTTTTCATCATTGATCACTTATGGGCAAGCTGTCAGCCTGTGGCTTGGACAGCAGCGCTCTGCACTGGGTTAGGAGCTGGCTGGAGGGCTGAGCCCAGAGTGTGGTGGTGAATGGTGCCACATCCAGCTGGTGGCCAGTCACTAGCGGTGTCCCCGAGGGATCAGTGCTGAGCCCCATCTTGTTCAATATCTTTATTGATAATCTAGATGAGGGGAATGAGTCCACCATTAGTAACTCTGCAGATAATACCAAGCTGGGACCAGGTGTTGATCTGTTAGAGAGTAGAAGGGCTCTCCAGAGGGACCTTGAAAGGCTGGACAGATGGGCAGAGTCCAACATGATGGCATTTAACAAGCCCAAGTGGCTGGAGAGCAGCCAGATAGAAAGGGACCTGGGGGTAGTGGTTGACAGTTGGCTGAACATGAGCCAGCAGTGTGCCCAGGTGGCCAAGAAGGCCAATGGCATCCTGGCCTGGATCAGAAATAGTGTGGCCAGCAGGAGCAGGGAAGTCATTCTGCTCCTGTACTCAGCACTGGTTGGGCCACACCTTGAGTCCTGTGTCCAGTTCTGGGCCCCTCAGTTTAAGAAGAACATTGAGACTCTTGAATGTGTCCAGAGAAGGGCAACAAGGCTGGGGAGAGGTCTGGAGCACAAGCCCTATGAGGAGAGGCTGAGGGAGCTGGGGGGTGTTTAGCCTGGAGAAGAGGAGGCTCAGAGCAGACCTTATTGCTCTCTACAACTACCTGAAGGGAGGTTGTAGCCAGGTGGGGGTTGGTCTCTTCTCCCAGGCAAGCAGCACCAGAACAAGAGGACACAGTCTCAAGCTGCACCATGGGAAGTTTAGGCTGGAGGTGAGGAGAAAGTTCTTCACAGAAAGAGTTAATTTGCCATTGGAATGTGCTGCCCAGGGGAGGTGGTGGAGTCCCTGTCATTGGAGGTGTTCAAAAAAGGATTGGAAGTGGCACTTGAAGCCATGGTTTAGTTAGTCATGAGGTGTTGGATGATAGGTTGCACTTGATGATCTCTGAGGTCTTTTCCAACCTTATTGCTTCTATGATTCTATGAAAATAAGCCCACTAATGTAATGACACTTCACTGTTTTGCCTCAAGTACACTTTTTGTTCTGAGATGTGGAAAAGTACAATGCACAGGACAATTTCTCAGCACCACTGGGCCTGTAGACCAGGATGATTTGTCAGAACTCCTACAGCTTCAGAGCCTTTTCCACCTATTTCTTCCACCTTTCCCCCCGCCCTCCTTGCTTTTGTTTTGAACATTCAATTTATTGTTTTCAAATTAAATGAGATGACATAAAATTCCTCAGGGGAGGAATCTTGCACCATCCCACAGTGAAAATGGCATCCTTAAGAAAAAGTTTTGCCTGTTCACAGGCAAGTTACTGTTCACAGCTTTTGTGAAACACACCTACAGCACCAGTGTTATGGAAGGTTTTAATTAGGGTGAAGGCTTTCTAAATAGCCATGGGGCAAAGTCATGTCTCAAGCCTCTGCCAGCTAGCTAACTCCCAACTAATCTGTATTTCATTAAGAAATAGAGGATTAGACTGTCACTGATTAGACTTCAGACAGAAGTGTCAGGAAGCCATGAGACATCTTAAAGCTGGATTTTGAGTTTCACTGTCCTACATCTGCAGAAGGCTGCCTCAGTGTCTGTTACCAAAGGTTCTGGCAGTGGAGCTAACTTTAGTTAATATTACTTTCTTACAGAGGTGGATTTTATTAATATTATTAAATTTTTTTTGGGGGTAGAAAAATGTATAAAGTGCTAGAGAAGAAAATCACTTCATATGTTGGATTTACTTTTGGCAGTTGTTCATAAATCTGGAAAATTTAGGATTTCAGGAAAAAGGGCAGGATTTATGCATGTAATGCTTCCCTCACAACTAGGGGAGGTCATATTTGGGGCATTAGGTGTCACTGGGGTTTGGTTTTTTGAGTGTAACAAGGACTGGTGGTATTCACTGTGGAAGAACACAGCATCCTGGTCTGCATCAAGAATAGTGTGGCCAGCAGGTGCAGGGAAGTTATTCTGCCCGTGTACTCAGCACTGGTTAGGCCACACCTCGAGTCCTGTGTCCAGTTCTGGGGATCTCAATTTAAGAAGGACATTGAGACTCTTGAATGTGACTGGAGAAGGGCAATGAGGCTGGGGAGAGGCCTTGAGCACAGCCCTGTGAGGAGAGGCTGAGGGAGCTGGAATTGTTTAGCCTGGAGAAGAGGAGGCTCAGGGGAGACCTTATTGCTCTCTACAACTACCTGAAGGGAGGTTGTAGCCAGGAGGGGGTTGGTGTCTTCCCCCAGTCAGCCAGCACCAGAACAAGAGAACACAGTCTCAGGCTGCACCAGGGGAAGTTTAGGCTGGAGGTGAGGAGAAAGCTCTTCACAGAGAGAGTTGTTAGGCATTGGAATGTGCTGCCCAGGGAGGTGGTGGAGTCACCATCTCTGGAGGTGTTCAAGAGGGGATTGGATGTGGCACTTGGTGCCATGGTTTAGTAGTCATGAGGTGTTGGTTGACAGGTTGGACTTGATGATCTTTGAGGTCTCTTCCAACCTTATTGATTCTATAAAATATTCATCAGTAGGAAGGGTAACAAAGGACCAAAAGCTGAAGTTCCTTTGTAGTATTTATAACAAGAAGAAAGAAATGGGGAATAAGTTGTCATTATTGGGATATTTTAGAATCTCAAGGTAAGTGCCTTGAGTGAAATGCTGGTATTTTAGTGGAAACCCTCCAACAGTTAGGGTAATTATTGCAGCACAACCCCTTCCTCAATTGTCCCTCTTCCTTTTTGGTACTGATAACATTCTGAAATTATCTGGCCTGAATTCCCATACAGCTGATCTTTATCAAAAGAATCCAAGCATTTTTAGGTTCACTATAATTTATTTGTGTAAAACTCCTTCAACCACTTATGTGACTGTGAAAACCAAATATAAGCTCTTTGTTATAATCCTAATTGAGTTGTAATACTTTCCCACTGAGTACCTCTCTGTCTCTTTAGGATATTAAATCCCTTTTAAAAAAAAATGCAACCCCTAATCTACTTATTTTCTTTTGAAAATGAAATTAGGCAGCCAAGAATACTTTTTTGGATACCTGAGTATCTTTGTGACTCAAAGCCAGGTCATGTCCTGAAGTGAAACTGCAATTGTTTGTCCTGCTTTGCCCTACACTGAAGGCTACCTGTTGCCTTGCCTGTACTGGTCAAAGCTACTGGAGAAAAAATGTTTCCCCTGATGCATGAGCCAACCCACAGCACTGCTGTTTTCTTGTGGTGCTGCAGTGGGAATAGGGCTTTGGTGGAAGGGATGATCTAAGAGACAAAGTGAAACTCAGGTTTGTAGGTGGCAGCAGTATGTCTTATTAGACCGCAGTGCTGTAGCTGGAGCCTGTAATGGATCTGCAGACGTGCCTGCTCTTGTGTGTCAGGCTAATGAAAGTTATTACCTCTCCCTGTTAACCTGGCCTTATTTTCTTTAGAGCCAAATCAGCAAGGTCTGTCGCACTTAAAGCTGATGTTGAAGCTTATTTCCTTCCACTTAAGGAAGGCTGTCTTTCCCTACGGAGCAGACAACCCACCAAGCTGCAGTAGATGGGTAGCAAGTCACTACCTCCCTTTACTAGTCTGCTTTAGATAGAGGGATTAAAGACCCAAGACTGGGAAAGAGGGAGGAAAGTTGTTCGGGGATGGGGTGACTCCAACTCCCAGCCCATTCCAAGGGCTGTGTAACTTGCAATGCTGCATGTTCTTCAATCTGTTTCTTAAGGGTTTACCTCTCTTATTTTCTATGGAATTAAATCCTGAAGAAATCTGGAGTCTGCAGTCTAAAATAGCTATGCTGCAGTGGGAAAGGGTTGGCTTTCACTCTTACTGGCTTTTGTTCTGTCACACATCTCTATTAGACTCCCTAAACTTTGGTTCCAGTGGAGAGGGGAAAGCATGCTTCCAACTCATGCTTGATGGTCTTTTGTTCTGGAAGTACCTGTTAGCCTTTTTCCAGCCATCACTGCATGGGTGGCTAGCTCGGTGGATTTCAAAGTTGTTAGTACAAAGGTCGGTGATGTGAAAACAAACGAACAAAGCAGTTCTTGGATCTGTGCAAAGCGTTTATGGAAAATCTGCTAACTGCTCTGCAGCTGAAGGTAATGTCAACATAAAACTCCACCTGGGCTGTCGTGGCAAGAGCAGTCCTTGCCTGACAGAAATGTCAGTTGTATTTCCTTCCAAGAGTTTAGATTCCCCAGTGATAGAGGAGAAGGGATAGCTGCCTCTGGGCAGAGGAGGGCTGGTACTGTTTCTGGTGCATGTCCAGACAGAGGTGCTTGCTGTGGCTGTGTCACTGTGACGTGTAAATCTTTGCTCACTGTTTTGGTACCTGCAAATCTTTCTAACGTTATCAAGGCTGAACAAGCCTGTTCCTGACAAATGGCAGACTCATTCAGTGTTCAGTTTTGCAGTGTCTTCCTTCTATCACAGATAGGTTAGGCCACCACTTGAGTACTGTGTCCAGTTCTGGGCTCCTCAATTTAAGAAGGACATTGAAATACTTGAATTTGTCCAGAGAAGGGCAATGAGGCTGGGGAGAGGTCTCGAGTACAAGCCCTCTGAGGAGAGGCTGAGGAAGTTGGGGTTGTTTAGCCTGAGGAAGAGGAGGCTCAGGGGAGATCTTATTGCTGTCTACAACTACCTGAAGGGAGGTCGTAGCCAGGTGGGGGTTGGTCTCTTCTCCCAGGACACCAGCATCAGAACAAGAGGACAGTCTCAAGCTGCACCAGGGGAAGTTTAGGCTGGATGTTAGGAAGAAATTCTTCCCCGAAAGGGTGATTGGCCATTGGAATGTGCTGCCCAGGGAGGTGCTGGAGTCACCATCCCTGGAGGTGTTCAAAAAAAGATTAGATATGGAACTTAGAGCCGTGGTTTAGTTGTCATGAGGTGTTAGGTATTAGGTAACAGGTTGGACTTGATGATCTCTGAGGTCTTTTCCAACCTGGATGAGTTTATGATTCTGATATCTACCCTACAATCTCTTTATGTAGCAACTGAGCTCCTCATGATATTTTGAGAAAAGAGAAGAAGGAATTGTGATGTCCTGTGCAGTAAACACTGTAATGCTGACCCGCCTCGAGTTCACTTTGGCTTTCAACTCGCTTGAGTAACAACCTATTGGTAATTACTACAATATTTTGAGGCTGCTTTAGTGAACTTTGGTTTCTTTACCTCTTTTCCACTCTTCATAGTGGGATGGAACAATAATAAAACTTGGAAGTTTGCCTATACAGTAATGAGGCCACTTGTGTCCCCTCAAACTCCTGTTTTCTTTGTGTCGAAAAGATATTTCTTCTATTAGTGGCTGTTGCCTTACAAGCCTCTGTTTTTCTGACCACGTATTTAACAGTACTCACAAACCTCAGAGGGCCTCTCACAGCCTTTCTACAAGTGCATTAAAGGCTGTTTCATGTTTAAAGTAAAAGTGTGAATTTTGGCAGATTAAAACAACAATAAACCCCCTTTTACGAATTTGCATTTCAATGCCACAGTGGTCTTATTGCCCTGAGTCATTCTGGTGTTTACATATGCATTCCCAGCCCCAAGAGCACAGGGGTGCTAGCTCTTGCAGAAAAGAGCTATGATTAAGCTGAGTCACCTCCAGCCATTAGAATTTCAACGGTCAAAACTCAGGGCTTGTGCCCAAAAGCAGAAACTTCACGCAGGGTTTCACCCACACAAGAATTCAGGGGTTAGGCAGTACCCTTGCAAACGGGAAAATGTTATGCTAATTGTGGCAGTCTACTCCAGCTAGACCCCTGGGCCCTTTGGTGATGCTGGCATGGCTTCTGATTATCCACCAGCTCTGGGAGTGTCTTGCTTTCACTGAAGGGAAACTACCTGAAGGGAGGTTGTAGCCAGGCAGAGGTTGGTCTCTTCTCCCAGGCAGCCAGTACCAGAACAAGAGGACACAGTCTCAGGCTGCGCCAGGGGAGGTTTAGACTGGATCTTAGGAAGAAGTTCTATACCGAGAGAGTGATTGCCCATTGGAATCAGCTGCCTGTGGAGGTGGTGGAGTCACCTTCATTGGAGGTGTTCAAGAAGAGGCTTGATGGGGTGCTTGGTGCCACGGTTTAGTGTTTTAGGTGGGTTGTATTGTACTGTATTGTATTGTATTTAGGTGGATTGGATTGGTTGATAGGTTGGACACGATGATCTTGAAGGTCTCTTCCAACCTGGTGTATTGTATTGTATATTGTATGTATTGTATTGAACTCACAGAGCTCCAAAAGGTATCACTGCTTCAGGAGGAATTAGTCCATAAGTGTTGGGATAATATTTCCACAAGGTTCTTGTGGCCCACTTGCACCTGGACTCCTCTTCTCTGCAGTGTTTCCTTAAGCAGCTTGCATGGGCTGGCTCTACTGGCTTGAACAGAGCTCTCTCCCATCAAACTCTCTGTGAGTGATAGGACACCAAGGGAACCTGGATCATATATTCATTCAAACCTTCATCATTTTCTCCTAATTATGATTGTGGTTTTGGTTTCTTCTTCCTTATTTTGTTTTTAATCTGCAGAGAGTATTACAATTGTATGGAGATTCTTTATCTCCTTTGTGCATACTTATCCTTTGATGATCTATGTATAGTATTAGCTATCTCTCCTCTAATTACATCTGCCTGATTCTTCAGCAAATCTTTTAAGGCAGCATTAATCAACCGAATTTGGAGCAGAGAGCACCTGAGGTGTCTCGTGCAAACCTTCAGATGGAATTTAAATTATGCTCTCAGAAATGAAAGGCCATTTCCCAGAGACTTTTCCCCCCCCCCTTTGCTTTAAATTTAACTTCAAAGCCTCCCAAGTATGTCTTATTTTGATCTCAAAAAAGGAGAACCTTTCTTTTTGTTTTTTATTGCCAATGTACTATGCTCTTAGATATATGCAGTTTACTGCCTCCAGTTCTGGAGCCCCTATTACAAGAGGGATATGGAGGTGCTGGAAGGTGTCCAGAGAAGGGCCATGAGGATGAGCAGAGGGCTGGAGCACCTCTCCTATGAGGACAGACTGAAGGAGTTGGGGCTGTTCAGTCTGGAGAAGAGAAGGCTCCGAGGTGACCTCATTGTGGCCTTCCAGTATCTTAAGGGAGCCTACAAGAAGGCTGGGGAGGGACTTCTCAGGACATCAGGTAGTGATAGGACTGGGGGGAATGGAATGAAGCTGGAGGTGGGGAGATTCAGGCTAGATGTGAGGAGGAAGTTCTTCCCCATGAGAGTGGTGAAGCCCTGGAATGGGTTGTCCAGGGAGGTGGTTGAGCCCCCGTCCCTGGAGGTGTTTAAGCCCAGGCTGGATGAGACTCTGGCCAGCCTGATCTAGGGCAGGGTGTCCCTGCCCATGGCAGGGGGGTTGGAACTAGCTGATCCTTGTGGTCCCTTCCAACCCTGACTGATACTATGATACAGCAGGAAGGCAGAAAAGAATCACTGCTCCATCAGACAACATTTAAGGAATTTTTAGTAGCCACCTGGGAATGATAAATAAGCTACAAGCTTGCTGCAAGAGAGTGTACTTCATATATATCCCTCCAGGAAAAAGTCTTTCCTGGCTGAAGTGTTGTGTGTTTCAATACATACTTTATTTAGATTATTTATTTCTACAATTTATTTTAATAATAGTTTATTTATTTCTATTTTAATTTCTATGATTTATTTATATTTATTATCTTATTTATATTTCTTTTATATTTTTATTTATTAATGTTTGGCCATGTTAGGCACTTTACTTGCAAAAAGTTATTTAAGAGTGGAAAAGGGGCAGTATAGAGCTTCACTTAGCAGTTTGACAGCCATTCCTCAGAAAGTTTGCAGCACAAGTCTCCTGTGAGAAGATATTGCAGGTTCCAAACTCGGTGGGGGTGGGGGGAAAACTGCAGTCAGGTATTTCTGAACTGCCACAAAATTCAAGGCAAGCTGACCTGTAAGTGTGAGTCAGTCTGCATCTGCCCTTCAGCAAGCTTGGGCTGATTCACCTTGCTTTTCCATCAGACTTGTGGAAATGAGATAGAGGTTTAGGGTGAAATGTACTTTGCTCCAAACCTTAAAAGGGCAGTTTGAGAAAGTCTGTTGCAGGAGAATCACAGAATTCAGACCTCATGACTAAACCATAGCACCAAGTGCCAGGTCCAATCCCCTCTTGAACACCTCCAGGGATGGTGACTCCACCACCTCCCTCAGCAGCACGTTCCAACGGCTAACAACTCTCTCTGGGAAGAACTTTCTCCTCACCTCAAGCCTAAACTTCCCCAGGTGCCACTTGAGACTGTGTCCTCTTGTTCTGCCACTGGTTGCCTGGGAGAAGAGACCAACCCCCACCTGGCTACAACCTCCCTTCAGGTAGTTGTAGAGAGCAATAAGGTGTCTCCTGAGCCTCCTCTTCCCCAGGCTAAACAACCCCAACTCCCTCAGTCTCTCCTTGTAGGGCTTGTGCCCCAAACCCCTCACCAACTTTGTTGCCCTTCTCTGGACATGTTCCAAGCAAGTCAACATCTTTCCTAAACTGAGGGGCCCAGAACTGGACACAGGAGTCGAGGTGTGGCCCAACCAGTGCTGAGCACAGGGGGGGAATGACCTCCCTGCTCCTGCTGGCCACATTATTCTTGATGCATGCCAGGATGCCATTGGCCTTCTTGGCTACCTGGGCACACTGCAGGCTCATGTTCAGCCTACTATCAACCACTACCCCCAGGTCCCTTTCTATCTGGCCGCTCTTCAGCCACTCTGACCCCAGCCTGTAGCACTGCGTGAGGTTGTTATGGCCAACATGTAGAACCTGGAATTTAGATGTGTTAAATCTCATGCGTTTGGACTCTGCCCATCTGTCCAGCCTGGCTTCTGCGTGCTTCAGTAGCTTCAGATTGGAATATGTTCTCTTTGAAATGACAGGAATTATTTGGTTTGAAAAAAAATAGAGCTCTTCACATTTTTAAGAGCACTATTACAATATTTGGTGTCTGTTAAGCCTTTACTGCTTTGCCTCAAGCTGCATGTGGGTTGGGCTGCAAAACGTGGCATGGCTGAACTGTGTTGAATGCTGAAGTCTTTTTAAATCTGATCCACAGCTTCACTTTAGACATCACATGAGAGAGCTAAAATGTTCTCTGCATTCTCTGTGCACTTTTTCATAGAGGAAGTATGCAAGTAATGCAGGTCAGATTCCACTGGCATTTATATTTGCACTCTAGGGTGGTGGTGGGGAAAAACCCACTTGAATTCTTGTGTGGATTTGGACTTGTGAGTGATCCTATAGGAGTCAATGGTAGCATTCAGTTATTTGCAAGCAGATGGAACATAGGACTGACAGTGATTGCCAGTTCTGCAAACATGATGTACTTGTACTTAGAGTTAGTAGCTTTGTTTGAAAAGATCATAGAATTGTTAAAGTTGGAAGGGACCTCAAGGATCACATAGATCCGACCCCCCTGCCATGGGCAGGGACACCTCACACTAGATCAGGTTGCTCAGAGACACATCCAGCCTGGCCTTAAAAACCTCAACGGTGGGGCTTCTACCACCTCCCTGGGCAACCTCTTCCAGTGTCTCATTACTTCATCCAATCTGAGTCTACCCATTTTTCCATTCCCCCTAGTCCTATCATTACCTGACACCCTAAAAAGTCCCTCCCCAGCTTTCTTGTAGGCTCCCTTAAAATAAGGGAAGGCTGCAATAAGGTCTCCTCCCTAGCATCATCTATAGCATCTTGAACTAAGGAAAGACATTTGGTAGTAGAAATGCTGAAGTGCTGCTGTGCATTGAACATTGTCAGCTGACAACACTAGCCATTAGTGTATACCTGAAAATAATCACAGAATAATAGATGTGTACATGCATTTGGATGTAGAATTGTTAGGGTTGCAAGGGACCTCAAGGATCACCTAGTTCCAGCCCCCCTGCCAGTTGCAGGGAGACCTCATACTAGGTCAGTGTAGTTAAAAAATAACTGTTAAACTATATATATATATACACCATTTGACCCTTAGGATGGAGGAGCTCATTTAAGAGGCTTGACTCAAACGGCTTCAAATCTGAGCCAGGCACTGGGCCCTGGGGTGCTTTTTGCTGAAGCATAGCCTGCTCTCAGTTGAGTGCTGCACAGTTTGAAATGTGTTCTCTCCAAAATCACACATTGATGCAGAGATGTCTCATGAATTCTGCATGCCAGGTCACGCCACTGATGCACACATTCCCATTGTCAAATGCAGTTGTAGAGGGAATCAGATTTTGGGCTTTTTGTGAGTGAGTCCAAGGTTATTTCCATTTATTTATTTATTCCTGTTTCTTTTGTAAAAGCCAGGAAAAGGAAGCCAATTTAAGCTATGCCCATATTGTGTCTCTGGCACCAGCAAAACAAATCAGTGGCATTTTGCTGAGACAGTATGTAAATACAACTCAACCTTCCTCACACTGATCACTTGGTTGCCAATTTGGCCTCTGTGCAAGTACAGTGTGGCAGAAATGGTATTTCTTTGAAACTCACACGCTGCCCCCATCAAGCTCTCCAGATATTGAGCATTTTTTTTTTCTTCTGGTTTTAATTAGAGACTTTGATATGAAGCCAACTGGCAAATATTTATTTGACGAAGATTTCCCCCATTCATTAGCAAAATGGAAAAAAATGAATCTATAATAGCCTATAACTGCCCCATTAAGCAGCATTAGCTATCCATTTGAGAGCTAATAATGTAAAATACAATTTTCCCCCCACCAGATGTTGATGAATAAACTGGTGTTGAATTGGTGGCAGGAAAGCAATACGCAGGTCAGAGGTCAATTAGCTCCGCCAGAAAGAAGCAACCCACTGGGGAAACGCAGCAATGCTGTGATGGATGCTTGGGGAGTGACTGACTGGGGTTTTATTCCAAACCATGCACAGAGCTGTGGGAGCCTGAGAGTCAGGCCAAATTGATGCTTACCTTTATGGGTTATTGTTTCTTATTGCAGCACAGCCAGAAGATTTTAGCCAGGTCCCAGGGTTATGGCAATGCTGTCACCTCCCCAAGCAGCTGATGGTGCTGGATCACAGGACGTTAAGGGTTGGAAGGGACCCTTGGAGTTCTTTGAGACCCACCCCCCTGCCAGTGCAGGACCATAGAATCTAGCACAGGTTGCACAGGAACACATCCAGAT
This sequence comes from Colaptes auratus, assembly GCA_015227895.2. Lineage (NCBI taxonomy): Eukaryota > Metazoa > Chordata > Aves > Piciformes > Picidae > Colaptes > Colaptes auratus. The sequence continues at coordinate 7,410,334 of CM026894.1, read as the reverse complement.
GGGTCTTGAAAGTCTCCAGAGAAGGAGACTCCACAAGCTCTCTGGGGAGCCTGTTCCAGTGCTCTGTGACCCTCAGAGTAAAGAAGTTCCTCCTCATGTTGAGGTGGAACTTCACAGAATCAGCCAGGTTGGAAAAGACCTCAGAGATCATCAAGTCCAACCCACCACCTAATACCCAACACCTCATGAAACTAAACCATGGCTCCATGTGCCACATCCAGTCCTTTTTTGAACAACTCCAGGGACAGTGATTCCACCACCTCCCTGGGCTTCACATTCCAGTGGCCAATTGGTCTTTCTGTGAAGAACTTTCTCTTCGCTTTGAGCCTAAACTTCCCCTGGCACGGTTGGAAACAGTATCCTCTTGTTCTGCCACTGGTTGTTTGGGAGAAGAGATCAACCCCCACCTGTCTGTGCTGTCGTTTATATCCTCTGCCCCTTCTCCTATCACAAGGTGCAATTGAGAAGAGGCTGTTCCTTCCTTCTTGACACCCAACAGTTTGGCCCTGCTGGAAGCAACGGCTGAACAAAATCCCATCAGCCTCACTGGGACTATGCGAGTGCTTTGTCCTGCATAAGCATTTGGATATGATTCAGCCTTGACACACCCAAGTGAGAGCCACTGTGCCTCATCCTTGGGGGCCAATCCAAGGGAAAAAAGAAAGATTTGTTCTTACATGTAATTCCACCCTTCGGGAGGAAAACGTCTCCCGTACACGCCGAGCTTTGAGTTCAGGTAGTTTGAACAAAGGAACACCGGATGACACAGCTGAGCTGGAGGACCCAACAAAGGTGGAGAGAAGGAGAGCCAGAGAGTAGCCTTGCACGACAAAAGCCACTGATTGTTCCACTAATTTAGTGCAAGTAGTGCATGGTCTTGCAGGGAGAATCACGGCTTCGGCATTGTTCCTTTCATTTGTGCAATTAAGATACTCAGGAGGAGTGAGTCAAAGCTTTCTCTTCCACTACATCTTTTTTGCAACAGTGCTACAGAAACCAATCAACTCTCTCTCTTTTTTTTTTTTAATCATCCATTTTATTCTGACCTATCACCTTCCCTTACAGCACTGGCATGTAAATCTTATGCACGCTGTGCTAAACTATGTTAATTTATTCCACAAATCGCTCCCAAGGTTTGCTGCATTATGTTGAGCAGAAATGTGATGTGACAGCTAATGGAGGAGAGAAGGCAGGCACCTTTCCAGGGGCGTTCTCCAACTCGGAGCACAAGTCTTGGAAAAACACTTGGTCTCTACAAAAAGTACTCTGGGCCTTTATTTTCATTCCTGCTTGTTCCCTGTGAAGTCCCATCTTCTTAGGGCAGTGTTGGAAAGCAGACTTAAGGGATGAGGGGGAGTAAGCACGCAGTATAGAGTGCAAGCTGTAATCAGTTGTGAGCCGGTAGTGTTAGGTGTGTGTTACGTGGCCGATGAGAGATGTCAGTGATCCACTGTGCTTTTTGTGCTGCTGATCATCTTTGTCATGTTCAGTTTCCTTTCTCTGGAATAATAGATAACTGTTTTTCTGTCTGAACAGCTATTTCCTTCTCTTTGTATACAACACAAAGGCTATTGCTTAAGTATAAAAGCTTCTCATCAAGTCTCTGCAGGATGTTCGTTGCCCGAGTCTGCACTTTAAAGACACTTTCTGCAGCACAATACCTGAATTACATCAGATATATGGCAGCTTTTTTTTTTTTGTCCGTGAAAATAGCAGCTTTGGGCAGGGTTTGGAGTTTGAGTGAACAAAAAACGGTTGGAAGTGGCTAAGCAGAAAAACTTGGGGAGTTTTAAGGAACCTTCCCCGGCCCCCAATCTCTAAAAAGTCTATGCAATATATTTTTCTCCTTTCCAAAACAAAGCTGTACTTTCAGAAGATTCCACTGGGTGCAATTAGCAGAGATGGTAGAAATCACAGAATGCTCAGAGTGAAAGCTGAAGCTGCTTAAAATCCAAAGGGGTTTTGGATTGATTTATTAATTCTGCATTAATGCCATGATCCTATACCCACCGACACCTTTCCAACACATTGGAGTTGAGTTGAATTCAAACTCAAGTAAAACAACCCCAAACTGTTTGTAATTGTAAGGACATAAATGTGAGATTTATAAGGTGTAGGTGGTGCTAACAGGCTTTGCTCCAGCTGTGCCCCAAGGTGCAAGCTGGGGGCACACGAGAGATTTTGACCTGGTGTTTCCAGGCTTGGGTTGCAGAGGCTGCCAGCCTGGTGTTGCTTTAACCTGCTTCTTTTGCCTTTGGGGTTGAGCTGAAGACACTTGTCTCCAGCACAATCACAGAATCCAAGATCATCAAGTCCAACTGATCACCTAATCCTTACTAATCAACTAGACCATGGCACTAGGTGCTTCATCCAGTGCTGTCCTCCAGGGATGTGGACCCCACCACTTCCATGGGCAGCCCATTCCAATGGACAACCACTCTCTATGAAGAACTTCTTTCTAAGATCAAGCCTAAACTTCCCCTTACACATCTTGACTCTGTGTTCTCTTGTTCTGTTGCCTAAGGGAAGAGACCAACCCCCACCCTTCAGGTAGTTGTAGACAGCAATAAGGTCTCCCCTGAGCCTTCTTTTCTCCAGGCTACACAAGGAGAGGCCATGCAGCTCACATGAGCGAGGAGGGAATTATATGTGCTGTGGCACATCACCATGCATGGATGGATGTGTAAGGATGCAACAAGACCAGCTGAGTTAGGTGGCATAAGGAGGAGGAGGCAGGCTGCTGCTACATTAAGCTGTTTATTAAGTGCTCCATGTGCTGGAGGCACTGATTTGTCATTGGAGGTGCTCAAAGAGACACAGAACTGGGCTCTGCCTGTGTGTACCCATGGCTCCACTCACCCTCTGTGTTCCTCTATGCTCTCTGGGGTAATGCCTAGGTACCTGCATAGGGATGTGTAACCAAGAGGCCCAGAGGATATGTGGGAAGCCGGGTGGGAAAGTGCTGTGCTGTACCTCTGGGGATGTCTGATGCCAGGTACAATTTCTGAGGGGAAAGTTGTAGGGCTGAGTGTGCAGCTGAGTGCACATTGACAGGGAACAAAACATACTCAAATGAGGCATGGAGTCTCTCTCTCTCTCTCTCTCCCTCCCCTTATCTAACCTTACTGAAGAAAATCACTTGCAAAGTCTTACTTTGAACATCATCTTCCTTTTTCTGTCCTATTATCTTCCCTCTACTGTGATTTACCAAAAAAACAAAAAAAAGTGTAAATATTTTATGAGGGCCAATTTTATTCTGTCTTCTGTTCCCTTAAAGAAAGCACTGATAAATGTTGCTTTGTTTTTGATTCATCCTCTCTAATAGCTTTCTCCCAAGGCCAGAAAAGTCCTATAGAGAGACACACACAGTTTCCCTCCCTCCCCTCTTTCTTTCTTTCCCTCCCTCCCTCCCTCCCTCCCCTCTTTCTTTCTTTCCCTCCCTCCCCTCCCTCCCTCCCCTCTTTCTTTCTTTCCCTCCCTCCCTCCCTCCCTCCCCTCTTTCTTTCTTTCCCTCCCTCCCTCCCTCCCCTCTTTCTTTCTTTCCCTCCCTCCCTCCCTCCCCTCTTTCTTCTTTCCCTCCCTCCCTCCCTCCCCTCTCTTTCTTTCCTTCCCTCCCTCCCTCCCTCCCCTCTTTCTTTGCCTCTTTCTCCCTCCCTCCCTCCCCCTCTTTCTTTCTTTCCCTCCTCCCTCCCCCCCTCTTTCTTTCTTTCCCTCCCTCCCTCCCCCCCTCTTTCTTTCTTTCTTTCCCTCCCTCCCTCCCCTCTTCTTTCTTTCTTTCCCTCCCTCCCTCCCCTCTTTCTTTCTTTCTTTCCCTCCCTCCCTCCCCTCTTTCTTTCTTTCTTTCCTCCCTCCCTCCCCTCTTTCTTTCTTTCTTTCCCCCTCCCTCCCCTCTTTCTTTCTTTCTTTCCCTCCCTCCCTCCCTCTTTCTTTCTTTCTTTCCCTCCATATCCTGTTGTAGTGAATAGTTTGTGGTTTAGGGCTTTTTTTCCATAGCATAGTCTTATATTGTCATCCTAATGTTAGCATTCTGATATATCTTCCTCAGACAGATGGGCTTCTTACTGCGAGTCAAACCCAGGGTGAATGATCACAAAAAGAAGTTAAAGACTTCAGATATGGTTATTAATTTCCATTGTCTTCCTTTGCCTTTTAAACATGCCTGGGTGTTTATATATACACACACATGTAGCATACACAGGAAGAGTCCTCACCCTCATACTAGCCTGTATGCCTCAGCAAAGGCAGAGAAAACGGTAACTGAATGTTTTGCTGATGCAGTTACACGTGGATGTTTGTTTCTGAGAGCCTAAGAACTTGTAAATGTCAGCCTGGATCCCGTGGCTTTGTCTCCTGTCAGCTTTCACACTCAGCTGAGCTGGGACACTTCGACAAGCAAAGCTTTTAGGAAATCCAGCCTTCGGTTTGGGTGCATATTCTAAAATCACTGTGAGAATCTGCCTTTGCTGCACAGTGTTTTGCCCAGGGAGTGCATTTACTGAGAGCCAGCAGTTCTGCACTCTGTCCTGGCATGCGCCCTCGGAGCTCTGAGCTGCAAGCCAGGACCCATCTGCCCTGGCAGCTCACTTCTACTGTCCTGTCAATTCATATATGTCAGAGGAGCAGTTTTAAAGAAATGGCTGGTGAGAGCTACCTCTTGGTCGTGACATCTTTTGCAGTCTCCTTGAACTCCGGTGCTGCGAGGCTTGGCGGTTCACCTGCCCCTCACTCTATTATTGATGTGGTGGCAGCAGAGGCGGAGAGCAGGGAGGGAAGTCATAAAAAGTGTCTGCTTATTCTTTGTCATTTTTTTCCCCCCAGTTGTTTCAAATTTCCGAAATGCAAGTTCAAAGAGAGGGTAATTACGTTCTGCATCGGGCATTCATCTAATGGGAGAGTCATTTGCAATGAAAATATTTTAAGACCCAGGTGAAATGTTGCTAATGATTTGCCTTGTCAGGTCGTTAGGTAGCTTTCAGGCTTCACTGAGGGTAGCAGCAGTTTGTTCTCAGCAGGACCACTGAGGAAGCATTGTCTTAATTTCGGATCACACCACAAGTGATTTTTTAGAACATCAATTTATGGTGATAATCTTGTCTCTTTGCTGGGGAGAGCGATAGGGGGTGGAGGGATTGGATTGCTGAAACCAGAGTCAAGGGCCAAGAAGTGTCACTGTGTGTGCAGTGCAAATGTACGCCGGGCAGGCACCCACCACCTTCCTGCAGCTTCTCAGACTGTTTCCTTGTTACATTAATGGATTGACTTCGTAGTCCAAAGGCCCTTTTTTGTTGGTGGTTCCTTTTTTCTCCCTTATTTTTCTTTCTTTCCCTGCCCTGTTTCAAATGTAACTCAGCAGGCTGTAGCTGGTGTGTGTGCCAGGGTGCTGCTCACAGCAGGGTTGCTTCCCACAGGGTGCAGTTCTTTGTCAGACTGACTTTGGTAGTGAGTTGTCTGCCAGACAATTGATTGCAAGGACCATCCTCTGCTTTAAGAGTCTCGGATTTGGGTCCTCTGCAAAACACAAAGGTCTCTGTGCCTTTATATTGCTCTCTACAACTACCTGAAGGGAGGTTGTAGCCAGGCAGAGGTTGGTCTCTTCTCCCAGGCAGCCAGTACCAGAACAAGAGGACACAGTCTCAGGCTGCGCCAGGGCAGGTTTAGACTGGATGTTAGGAAGAAGTTCTATACCGAGAGAGTGATTGCCCACTGGAATCAGCTGCCTGTGGAAGTGGTGGAGTCACCTTCATTGGAGGTGTTCAAGAAGAGGCTTGATGGGGTGCTTGGTGCCACGGTTTAGTTTTTCAGTTGTTTAGGTGGGTTGTATTGTACTGTATTGTACTGTATTGTATTTAGGTGGGTTGGATTGGTTGATGGGTTGGACGTGATGATCTTGAAGGTCTCTTCCAACCTGGTGTATTGTACTGTATTGTATTGTAAAAGAGTTGCTTGGAAGGCGAGGCAGCCAACACCAGAACAAGAGGACACAGTCTCAAGCTGCGCCAGGGGAAGTTTAGGCTGGAGGTGAGGAGAAAGTTCTTCACAGAGAGAGTCATTAGCCGTTGGAATGGGCAGCCCAGGAAGGTGGTGGACTCACCATCCCTGGAGGTGTTCAACAAGGAATTGGACGTGTCCCTTGGTGCCATGGTTTAGTCATGAGGTCTGTGGTGACAGGTTGGACTTGGTGATCTTTGAGGTCTCTTCCAACCTTGGTGATTCTGTGATACTGTGTATTTTTCACCGGGAGGAAAACAATTTTTTCTTACCCCCCTGTCTGCTTCCCCATTTTCAGTCGTTGTTCAGGTATTGAAGTCCGTCTCAGGGACTGAAGAGATAATCAATTTGAAAAATACTGAGGGTGAATCATAATATTAATTTGAAAAATACTGTGGGTGCATGATAATATTAAGGTAGATACAGCTAATCTTTTATAATTGCTTTCTTTTATAGGGAAAATTCTATGTAATTATTATCTATTGTAATTATTTTCAGTAGAAACATCCATTAGCCTGGTCACTGATATATTTCAGAGATCTAGCACAGAACTGTGCTTGGAAATGTTTTACTGGGGAATTTTCACTTCAGCTGGTTGTAGTGTGGTGGTTTTAGGCTATGCCTTTAAAATTTAGTTACAGGTTTTGAGCAGAAAAGTAGAAAAATATAAATAAATCACTCTTGGGTGCAAAAAGGAAAACAAAAGGAGTCTCTAGACAAATTGCCTGCATCAGGAATAGTGTGGCCAGCAGGAGCAGGGAAGTTATTGTGCTCCTGTACTCAGCACTGTTCAGGCTACACCTTGAGTACTGTGTCCAGTTCTGGGTCCATCAATTTAAGAAGGAATTTGAGACTCTTGAACATGTCCAGAGAAGGGCAACGAGGCTGGGGAGAAGCCTTGAGCACAAGCCCTGTGAGGAGAGGCTGAGGGAGTTGGGATTGTTTAGCCTGGAGAAGAGGAGACTCAGGGGAGACCTTATTGCTGTGTACAGCTACCTGAAAGGAGGTGACACTTGGTGCCATGGTGTAGTCATGAGGTCTGTGATGACAGGTTGGACTCGATGATCTTTGAGGTCTCTTCCAACCTTGGTGACACTGTGATACTGTGTCATACTGTGAGGTTGTAGACAGGAGGGGTTGGTCTCTTCTCCCAGGCAACCAGCACCTGAACAAGAGGACACAGTCTCAAGCTGCACCAGGGGAAGTTTAGGCTGGAGGTGAGGAGAAAGTTCTTCACAGAGAGAGTTATTAGGCATTGGAATGTGCTGCTCAGGAAGGTGGTGGAATCACCATCCCTGGAGGTGTTCAAGAGGGGATTGGATGTGGCACTTGGTGCCATGTTTTGATAGTCATGAGGTCTTGGGCGACAGGTTGGATTGCTGATCTCTGAGGTCTTTTCCAACCCTATTGATTCTATGATTCTATGAATATCTGGAATAAGATGAGCTGTACAATAATAATTCTTCCCTTCTTCTCTTCTGACCTCAGCTGTTTTTGCTTTGCTCAGGAGAGATAATCTGTGTGCTTTGGCTGGCCTTGGCTAAGTCTAACTTCTCTGCTCCTTTCTCTTGTCCCTTTTGTACAGGCGGGTAAGGGTAGGTGGGGAGGGAGAAGCTTCCCCTGGTCCTTGGCCAGGGTTTTTGTTGTGTGTTGCTTGCTAATTGTAAAGATCTGCATAATGTTGTAAATCCTGTACATTTTGTACTTCTTCACTGCATTCTGTTGCAGAGTGTAGATTTCGCTTGTGAATGCAGCTTCTATCTGAGTTGGTCTGGCAAAGTTCATGTTGGGGGGGGAAACTTCAACTCACCACATGTAGCTTTTTCCTGCCATCAGCTTAGTCTGCTTCTTTGTGGTTGCTTCAGGTGTCACTGTGAGGAAATGGATGCATTTCTTCCAAGAGCAAATTCACACTGGGAGAAGCATTTGGTGCCATCTAAGGAAACACCGGATTTCTTAGCCCGCTTTCTTTTTACTTCCTCCTGTTTCCAAATGAACTCTCAGATCAGGGGTGGGCAAAACACAATTCAGATTCCAAACTCCCTTTGTTTTTTATCCTCTGTCAAAGTCATACCTTGATGTCTAGCCACAACCTTGGCAGAATTAAAAATAAAGAGTGTTGTCAGGTCCGGAAACGTAGTTATTTCACTTGTCATTTCTTGTTAGTCTGTCCTTTCACCCATGATCACTGGCTGGATAAAATATTTAGAAGAATGTGCTGTGTTCTATCAAATGCAGCTGAGATGAGCAACAGGAGCTGTCAGCAGAAGAGGTCATCAGGCAATTTCCCTCTCTGGTTGCTTGTGGGGCTTTTGTAAGCCAAGTGCTGTGAAAATAGGCCAGTCACACAGAAGGAGCCGTGGTTTAATACATAGTATGTGCTTTCAGTGAGAGAATTTGGTTCCCAGGGATTGTAATGATTTATTTCTGATGTGTAGTGCTTCAGACCTGGCTCTGGGAAATTAGTAGAGTGTAAATATTGGGGGATGTGTGTGTGACTCAGTATAAGGGACAATTCAGTTACAGTTAATAATGTGCTTAAAACAACCATTTAAAAGTTTGCACCTACATCTCAGCCTGCATTGGTTACTGATTCTGCAGGGCTGTATCTCCCTCTCTGGAGATACTCAAAACCCACCTGCACGCTGATCCTGCTCTGGCACAGGGGTTGGACTAGATGATCTTTCAAGGTCCCTTCCAGCCCCTCACATTCTGTGATTCTGTGACCTCCTATACCACAATTTAAGAATGGATTCAAATATTTTGTGGTGAAGGTATGTACTGCACCTACATTAACCAGGGCATCTGTATCTACAAACTAGCAACACAATGCATAGCAGTGGGACCAGTCCATAAAGCTATAGAATAGAATAGAATAGAATAGACCAGACCAGGTTTGAAGAATCTTCTGAGATCGAGTCCAACCTATCATCCAACACTATCTAATCAACTAAACCATGGCACCAAGCACCCCACCCAGTCTCTTTTGAAACGCCTCCAGTGATGGTGACTCCACCACCTCCCTGGGCAGCCCATTCCAAAGGCCAATCTCTCTTTCTATGAAGAACTTCTTCCTAACATCAAGCCTAAACCTCCCCTGGCACAGCTTGAGACTGCCAGATAACAGCCATTTCAGGGTGATTAGATTTGATTCACGGGGGTCCTGACCACCTGTGACTTCAGTGTTCAATCAAAGATGTTCAAAGCTGAGTGCCTCAAGATGAAAAGTCATCAATAACCAGGTTCCTTGAGGAAATGTTATATTCTTTGTCAACTGCTCTGCGTGGACAGAGCTTTGAGTTGCAGGACTTTTGTGCATGTGACTGAACCTGCACATCTCATCTGTGTAAAGAATCCATATACACTATAGTGTCTGCTACTCATCACAGGCACAGAGGGATGAAGTATGCCTTGTGTTATCTATTCTGCACATGAAATAGGTGTGGGTGACATAACCTTTTGCCTTAGGGACCACTGACAGTACTGAAGTCAAGCCCAATAATATCTTGGCTTGTGTGAGCATGAACATAAACCCACAGTCCCAGTAACAGGATGGTGTCTCAGTCCACACAGGGAAAGAGACTCAGTTCTTTTGTATATTCCCATGTTATGAAATTAGAGGCACAAACGAGGCCAAAATATCAGCAGCTAGACTATTTATTACACAAATAAAGGGGATGGATCAGAAGGGGAGAGAGAGAGGATGGAGAGTGAGAGAGAGAAGAGGGAGAGAGAAGAGGAAAGGAATTGTATTACCACCCCCCTAGCCCTTAAGACAGTTTGAGTCTGTGGAGGAAAGGTGCTGCAGCTTTGGATGTAGAGGAGATGCTGTCCTCTGAGCAGCCTCTTCAGCACCATGAGTTGTAGCAGGCGGAGGTTAGGACCCAGAGAGAGGGTTCCTCTTGGTTACATGGTGATGTCTCTGTCCTGGTATTCTCTGTTTTTCTTCAGAGCAGCATTGTCCTGGTCTTTTCCTTCTCAGCGGCATTGTCCAGGTCTTTTCCTTCCAGCAGCAAAGGTGACTTTATCTTTGTTGAGTCACGTCAGAAGAGACAAGATTTAGTCTCTCACAGATGGGATGCCAAGTTGCACTTTGTCTCAGCCTCTCTCCCACTGCCTTGTAAATGAATGCTTACATGGACATCACCATTATTGTAATACTGTGTTGGAACCTGAATGGTTTTTGGGGGGGATTTGAACAGTGTTCTGAAAGGCCCTAGCAGTACTGCAGTTGTTGACAGCATTATTTGCATTCATTACTTGCTAAAGGGCTGTGGAGGGGTTTCTTTGTTTGTTTTCTCTCTCCTCTTTTCTTAAATCAACTAGAAACTCATCCCAGCTGAATCCTCTCATTTTTTTTAAACACAAACCTAAATCCTTTCCCCCTCTCTTCTTTCAGCCCCTTGTCTCCCCTGAAGGTCATGTCTGCCTTTATCAGGCTTCTTATTTTTTAATGTTATGTGAATGAATCCAGTGACAGCACTGGGACACCCAAGTGCACACCACATCCCAGTTTATTGGCTGATGTGCAAATGAATGGTGACAGATGTCAGTCCAAGCGCAGAGGGAGAAAAGGAAAGGAAAGACATAAAGTAATTAATCCAAGATCACACATTGAGTCATTAGCAGAAATGAAATCTGCACCTTTTTCTTAGGTGGCATTGACCCTGCTTCTTTCTTCAAAGCAACAAAGCACCATAATGTGGAAAGTTTTCTGTCCCAGTTTAAGAGGGACAGGGATCTGCTGGAGAGGGTCCAGCAGAGGGCTATGAGGATGATCAGGGGACTGGAGAACTGCCTGATGAGGAGAGGCTGAGGGACCTGGGGCTTTTTAGTCTGGAAAAGAGAAGACTTAGAGGGGATTTAATAAATATTTATAAATATCTGAGGGCTGGGGCTCAGGAAGGAGGGGACAGGTTCTGCTCACTTGCTCCCTGTCATAGGACAAGGAGCAATGGATGTAAGCTGCAGCACAGGAGGTTCCACCTCAACACAAGGGGGAACTTCTTTACTGTAATGGTCACAGAGCACTGGAACAGGCTCCCCAGAGAGGTTGTGGAGTCTCCTTCTCTGGAGGCTTTCAAGGCCCATCTGGATGTGTTCCTGTGTGACCTGAGCTAGATTGCATGGTGCTGCTCTGACAGGGGGGCTGGACTCAATGATCTCTTTGGGTCCCTTCCAACCCTTGACATCCTGTGATCTTTCTCTTCCTCTCAGTAGTTGAGTACAATTTTGGGATTCATTTTGCCTGATAGATGTCCTCCACTAAGACAAATAATTACTGAGAATATCTTACATTTCCAAAAGGCCTTCTGCAGATCTGAGAAGTTTAGTAAGTAGACCAAATTGAACCTTTCGGTTGCCCTGCTTCCAGCACATGATGACAAAAGGGACAAAATGATGTCAGACAAAAGTATTCTGCAGCTCTTACAAAGCACTTTGTTGCCATCCTTTCCCTTGATAGGGGGACCTGTAGTCACTGAATTGAAGGGTCACCTGAATGATAAATTATGTTCTGTTTTATCTCTAAATATTGATAATGAGAAATAAGAGGAATAGAATAGAATTAACCAGGTTGGAAGAGACCTTTGAGATCATCGAGCCCAACCTGTCATCCAACACTATCTAATCAACTAAACCATGGCACCAAGCACCCCATCCAGTCTCTGAGTTCCTCTAGTTCTGTTATACCTATTAGTATGTGTCCTGACTGCCCTGAGAACATTCTCTGTTTGCCAGGATTTACTTAATGTTGCAATTATACAATTAGCATATTTATCCTGTGCACATAATTATAGTTGCTGCAATCATGTCAATATGAGATGGGGAAAGGAAAAAAACCTGCATTTAACAAGTCCCAGTGAAATTCAGATGAGATACTTGGTGTTAAAAGAACATTAAGGGATTGATACAACACCAAAATGATTCATATTCAAATGTTGCATAAGAATGTGGGATTGCCAGAGAGTTTCTGGGTTTAAGTATTCAGATATTCATCTTCCAGTGTGAGTTTCCATGACTCTGTAGAGCTCATGGCAAGCTTTTCGAAGAGAATGACTAACAAATTTGTATGCATGTTGTACAAATACGTGCACCACAGAGCGTGCCTCAAGTGTGTCATAGTTTCAGTTAGGGTTAGAAGGGACCACAAGGATCAACTAGTTCCAACCCCCCTGCCATGGGCACGGACACCCCACACTAGATCAGGCTGGCCAGAGCCTCATCCAGCCTGGTCTTAAACACCTCAAGGGATGGGGCCTCAACTGTTCTTTACCACCACAGCACAGCGTGCCTGGTTGAAACAGTACGAGAGCTCAGACCTGTTGCTTTAACATGGAGTGGAAGAGGGTGTAAACCTCCTCAGTTTTGGGCCCCTCAGTTTAAGAAAGATGTTGAGTTGCTTGAATGTGTCCAGAGAAGGGCAACAAATCTGGTGAGGGGTTTGGAGCACAAGCCCTATGAGAAGAGGCTGAGAGAGCTGGGGTGTTTTAGCCTGGAGGGGGCTCAGAGGAGACCTTATTGCTGTCTACAACTACCTGAAGGGAGGTTGTAGCCAGGTGGGGGTTAGTCTCTTCTTCCAGGCAACCTGTGACAGAACAAGAGGACACAGTCTCAAGCTGTGCCAGGGGAGTTAAGGCTGGATGTTAGGAAGAAATTCTTCCCAGAAAGAGTGATTGGCCATTGGAATGTGCTGCCCAGGGAGGTGGTGGAGTCACCATCACTGGAAGTGTTTAGGAAGAGACTGGATGGGGTGCTTGGTGCCATGGTTTAGTTGATTAGATAGTGTTGGATGATAGGTTGGACTTGATGATCTCAAAGGTCTTCCCCAACCTGGTGTATTCTGTATTCAGTTACCATTCTAGCCTTGCAATGCTGTAAACAAATAAGCCTAGGGTGCTCTTTAATAGCCTAATTACTTATTTTTCTAAGTTAGAAGCTGACTTGGCATCAAATTGTTCTTCCACACTTCTGATAGTACTGGGTGGAGCTGTAATTAACTTTTATATGACTTACATGATGATTTACACATCCTGCATGACAGAGAAACCTGCCATAAGCTGTTGAGAGATCTCCTGAGTGTTGAAAGCAGTGTATGGGATGCTGTAGGCAGATCACAGAAGTTTTATGAGTGGCTGTTATTTTTTTGTTAAGGCACTGATTAGTGGAAAGGAGGTAGCACTTTCCAAATCCTCCTTTGGGGATTTGTATTCTTACTGCAGAGATGTTAAACTGAACTTCTATGTTGTGTGCCCAAACCAAGTTGGCTCATATGTATAATACCTACTCTGCCAGATTTTTTCCTATCAGAGACCAATCAATCTCCCATCAGGAGAGACCACTCCAATATAATACAAAATACCTCTTTTTTAATAGCTTATGCCTGGTCTCCAAAGCAGAGCTGTTTGTGGAGGCTGTTGCCAAGCAAGGCAGTACACCCAGGTAGCCAGCCACTGGTTCAGCAGAGAGAAACGTGGCTGTTAAAGGAGAAACAGTAGTTTGGCAACTTTAATTGCTAATTAGGAGTATACTTGGTGCTCAGTGACCTTGAGGCTAGGCATTCCACTGCTAAAATATGACCTCTCTTTGACAAGTACTGTTCTGATGTGACCTATATTTCGCAGATATCATTTTAATTAGTTGCTACCACTTAGAGCAGCACAAAAATAAACCTCTCCTGATTTGTTGTTACGACACAGCTGTGTTGTGGTGCCGGTGTTGGGGAGGTTTAGATGCCCACAACTGCATTATTTTTCCCCAGGAGTATTTTGGATCTCTGGAATGGCTAATTCAGAGGAAATGATAGATATCATAAAAAGGAGAAGTTAATCTTTATAAAGAGTGGACTCTGAAAAAAATCAAAGGAGTTTAACCATGGTTCGTGCAAGCAAAATTGAGGCCTTACTGTTCCAAATGTGATTCATAGGCTGAGACCATGCAGGAGGGTTGAAGACTGTGCTCCGTTCTCATAACACTTACTCTGACTTTGCTTATTGTCTAGCTGCACTGTGCTTTAATCAGTTGTCTCCATCACAGCCTGGAGTAAGGCTTCATCACTGTGAAAAATGCTAAGTCTGTTTTGAGTGATGTGAAAGGAATGTTATGCTTTCAGAGAGGTAACCAGCACTTTAGGGAAGAGGATGTCTTGTGATGTCACAGGTTGTAGCTTACTTTGATGATCAGCTCTGATTTGGACTGTAAGATAGGGTGTTCTTGAACCTCTCTCGATGCCTGGAGAAGAGGAGGCTCAGGGGAGACCATATTGCTGTATACAACTACCTGAAGGGAGGTTGTAGCCACGTGGGGGTTGGTCTCTTCTCCCAGGCAACCAGCATCAGAACAAGAAGACACAGTCTCAAGCTGCTCCAGGGGAGGTTTAGGCTGGATGTTAGGATGAAGTTCTTCACAGAAAGAGTTATTGCCCATTGGAATATGCTGCCCAGGGAGGTGGTGGAGTCACCATCACTGGAGGTGTTTAGGAAGAGACTTGATGGGGTGCTTGGTGCCATGGTTTAGTTGATTAGATAGTGTTGGATGATAGGTTGGACTCAATGATCTCAAAGGTCTTTTCCAACCTGGTCTATTCTATTCTATTCTATTCTATTCTATTCTATTCTATTCTATTCTATTCTATTCTATTCTATTCAAAAGTGGGAGCAAGATCTTCAGACCTCACGCATTTTTACATCTCTATAATTGATTCCAGTGCTTACTTATAGCAGCTGGTAAAGAGAAGGCCAGGAAGTTCTCAATGAATTGCTGTGGAGCAGGTGGATATTTTTCATCAGGTTACCCAGGGCGCTGAGCGTGAACAGCAGCCACCTGGGGAAGAGCTCTGAAAATGTGCTCTTGCAAGGTTTCAGGAAAAGACTTTAAAGCAGAGATCAGTGCCTGTGGTTCAGCAGCCAAGCAGAAAAATATATTTAAAAATCACTATTCTGTTTACTGATTACCTTTGGGAACCTGGGAGAAGTGCTGCTTTTACAGAGTAATCAGCAAAAAAGTTCTGTGGTCTCATGTAATTTTGCTGAGTTGATACAACCCTACAGAAGGTGTTTTTCAGTGCAGGTTTCTCAGATTCCCTGTAGGAAGAGAACAAAAAAAGAGTCTGAAGTCCCTCCTGAACTGAATTTCTGATTTTTAGTATTTCCCCATCATCCTAAGACTTGGCACCTGATGAGTCAGCTTCTGGCTGCGGCAACTTTGTTGTCAGGACAGTCAAGGAGGAGGTTCTTCACCATGAGAGTGGTGAAGGCCTGGAATGGGTTGTCCAGGGAGGTGGTTGGGGCCCCGTCCCTGGTGGTGTTTAAGCCCAGGCTGGATGAGGCTCTGGCCAGCCCGATCTAGTGTGGGGTGTCCGTGCCCATGGCAGGGGGGTTGGAACTAGATGATCCTTGTGGTCCCTTCCAACCCTGACTGACACTCTGATAAGAGTGAAGCTGAACTTGGAGCAGGGAGTAGCTGGATGTTTCTACACCAGCCATAAGAAGAAAATAAAAAATATTTTAGATATTTGGGGTTGTTTTTTTTTCCTTTGCCTGAGTTTTAAAGGGACAAATCTCACAACAGAGTTGAATTGAGAACATTTGCACCCAGATCCAGGTAACTTCATTCCTGAGAGAGAGTTTCTGTGCTTGTGAGATGCCCAAATGAGTAGAATAGAATAGAATAAACCAGGTTGGAAGAGACCTTCGAGATCATTGTGTCCAACCTACCATCTAACCAACTAAACCATGCAACCAAGCACCCCATCAAGTCTCCTCCTAAACACCTCCAGTGATGGCAACTCTACCACCTCCCCAGGCAGCCCATTCCAATGGGCAATCACACTCTCTGTGAAGAATTTCCTCCTAACAGCCAGCCTAAACCTCCCCAGGTCAACTTATGTAGAAGTGCCTCCTTGAAAAGATCAGGCTGTCTTCCTCCCAGTATGCTAACCATATAGCTTAGTGTCTACATAAAGAGTCCTTAAAATGTTCCCTTTTACTTCTGTGTTTCTGGGGAAGTTTATAGAAAACCTGATTAGGGTTTGGGATTCCTCAGTGAAAGGAGGTGAATCCCTCCTCCTCCTCCTCCCTGCAGCTCACTTTTCCATGGTGTAAAGGCAAGTTACCAATGTTTATTTGATTAAGAACTCTAGGGAAATGTTATGACTTCAAATCTTTTGCAACTGGAAACATCTTACCTGCTTATTTTTACCATTACTGTTAGTGGGGCTAGAGAAATGCAAGGGAGCAGTAATAAGGCAGCTGGTTTTCACCTTCAGCAGTGCTTCCCACCTGATTCTTTCCTGCCATCTCCTTCACAAACATAAGAAACAGGGAATGGTGTGTCTAGTGGTTCTGCCAAGGATCCTCACCTTTGTGACTCTTTGGACTCCAGCTGCTGAACAGGCTCTGCCACACAAGCCTGTGTTGCAGGCTGAAGGAGATGAGAATTGCCCTGATGACTTAAAATCCCTCACCACTCTGAGTGACAGTGATATGTGGGGAGGTTGGAACTGGGTAATCTAACAGGAGGGAAAGTAATGGCTTCTGTGTTGTGGCCAAATTAAACTCAAGTTTGAGGAGTTGTTGAAATATTTCTATTCTGGGAGCACATTTTGGAAAGCTCTTCTGATTAATGTTGATGTGTTGCTCACCCATTTCCTCCACAAATTGGATTCACTGGGCAGAAAAGTCTCTTTAGCCTGTTTTTTCTACTGAGCCATGGTCTGTTGGGAAAGGCCATGGCCTTACAGACCCTGTTAGAAGCCCAGCACGAGAGAAGACAATGTGTTTTCAAACAGTAGCTGGTCCCAGAGCTGGTCCCCTCAATATTTGTTTATGCTTTGCTGTTGGTTTAACACTTCTCTATTCCATGTGAGTGAGTGTGCTGGAAAACAAATGAAAGATTTGGAACTGCTCAGAATATTCTCATTTTATATATAATATGTATTTCCCCCCAATTACAAATCCATTTTTCTCAATATTGGGAAAATCAATTTTGATGGCAATCCTTTTTATAGGAGCCAAACACACACCCAGGGGGCTTAAGTGCTTTGATTGTGTCAAAAACCTATTTCAATTTCTGCAGGAGAGGCAATTTTTAAAACTCCAAATCAACCTTTTAGCAATGAAGTACAAACAGAAGTGTGCTCTTATGAGCCTAGAAACCTGAAAACCATCCCTGAAGATATTGATGGATCTCAAGCTAAAGGATTAAAAAAACCCAACCCACCATTAAAAAAAAAATCCCAGAAAATGAATTACTAACATCATCACCCTAGCCACTAGTAAATGTGTGGTGCTGGCTTTCAAGGTCTAGAAATCTTTCCTGTTGAACTTACTGACATGGGCTGATCCAGCATAAATACTGGGAATGCAAAAAGACTGCTTCTGTCACACAGAGCCTTAGGCTGCTGCATGGCTTAGAAGCATGAGGGATGTATCAGACAGTTATTTTGAGCGTGCCTCCTTCTGTGTTTGCACCAAATGCATTTCAAGTGCACCAAGAACCAGCCTGCTAAATTCAAGGATTCCTCTGTAATACCTTTTGTATGAAGGTTACCAGGAGAAATCGAATGCTACGTGGCATAAGGAGAGGGGGGAGTGCTTTGGTTCTGCCTTTACCTCATGCTTTCCATTTGCTGCCCTCCATGCCTGCTCCCCGTGTGCCCTGCAGCCCGGGCTTGGGCTGTTCAGTCCCATGGCTGCCGCAGCCCGAGGCTCGCAGCTGTGCCCAGCTGCCTTCCTGCCTTTGCATCCTCATCCCTGGCCCGTCTCCTCCGCGGCTCGGTGTTACAGAGGCTGCGTCGTCCTGTGATTCAGCTCTCGGCAGCAGATGCTGCCTGACACTGGCTTTCTGAATGTTGTTCAAATTCTGCACGAGGGGGAATCTCCCCTGAAGTTTTGTTTTCCTCTCGCAGTCAATCTTCTCTGTGCTGCTGTATACTGCACACTGAGGCTTTTCCTTCCAGCTCTGCAGACCTGCTGATTATTGCAATTTAGTTGTGTTTTTAATACAGAATATGCCTCCCTCCTCATCCTCTCCCTCCCCATGACAGTTTTGCCTGGGGAAGCAGTCCCAGCTAGAGCCCACAGACTGTTTTTGCCCATTCCTCCATGTACTGGATGGTTTCACTTCAAATGCTCTTGCAGCTGTGATGATTTTTCTCTGCAGTTTGTTTTCTGGGTACAGTTTTTTCTGTTATGCCTTCATTTGAGAAAGAGAATCTGCAGCTTTCACATGATAAAAGTCTTGTTGCTGCAAAATCTTCCCAAGAGCATCACTACAAAGTGGCTGTGTAGGAGTTACATCTGGATGCAGATAAGACAAACACTTGTCAGCGCAACCAAGTCTCAGGCTGCGCCAGGGGAGGTTTAGACTGGATGTTAGGAGGAAGTTCTTCACAGAGAGAGTGATTGCCCATTGGAATGGTCTGCCCAGGGAGGTGGTGGAGTCACCATCATTGGAGGTGTTCAGGAGGAGACTTGATGGGGTACTGGGTGCCATGATCTAGTTGTTTAGGTGGATTGGTTGATAGGTTGGACGCGATGATCTTGAAGGTCTCTTCCAACCTGGATTTATTGTATTATTGTATCTGAGCTCCCCCTTCCATGGTCATGAGACATTCCTGCTGCCCACTACACCAGAGATGACCTCCTGAGCAAAGACAAAATGCTGCCTCTGCTTTCTCAGGCTGGGTTTTGGGGAGGTTGTGTATCAGCAAGTCTCATGTATCTCCCAGCAGTGTCAGGTGCTCCCAGGAACAAAGTTTACATGTCATTCAGTGCAGCAATTTGTGACCGAATGTTTCAACACAAGTAGTCCTGTCCATAATGACATCTTAACAGGTAGGACTCTGATAAAGGCTTATCTTAAAGTCCTGGTGATAGTCTGAGAACACTTGCAGGAAATGGACAAAAGCACCTGAGGAGTTTAAGCCTCACCTGTATGACCTGTACCAGGAAATAAGCTCTTTCCTTCTTACCCCAGTGTTGTGGCTTTGCTGTTCCAGAGCCCATCACCTTTGCTTTTATAATGTCCTCATGGACAAAGCCATCTATCCAAAATACAAGAAATTTGATATTTTTGGGTTTTTACACCCCCCCATCCCCCCATGGATTTATTCTGGGAAAATCATGTCAGTTAATTGTCCCAAATGAGAGCTGGCTTGATTTGCAGAGAAAGTTCAATGATTGCTGGGTGTTAATGCTTCAGCAAAATTCCACCCTTTGCTTTCTGCATCTCACTGACTTGACTGAAAACTCGTGTCTTAGTGAACAGCTGAGGACAGAGTTAGGAAGTAGCCTGAGACTGTATCTTTCTGCCCTTCAGAGGCTGTGTTTTAGAAGGTAGCAAACCCCAGATCTGCTTCTCAGTCGAATCTGACTGTGACTGGTTTAGGCTATGCCTTTGAGAAAGAGACAGTTGCTGAACACTCTGGCTGAATGTTTTTGATATTTGAACAAAAACAAGACAGTCTAAACTAATTTCCTTGGTAGATTGTAGAATGCAATTTTAAGTTTGGGTTCTGTTAGTTCAGTCTGGTCTGGGTTCAGGCTGGGTGCAGTCTGTGCTTCTCTGTCCTGTGGGCTGGACGGCTTCTCTCTTTCTGAAGCAGGAACGGCCTTGAGTTAACAGCTAACCAGAGAAGAAAGCTAATTCTTGCATGTGCTTGTGAGCTAACAGAATTTTTCTTCCTTAATTGCCTTTCTCTCTCTCTCTAACCCTTTTTGGGAAAAAGGGGAGGTAGGGAGGGAGAGAGGGGGGTTCAGGGAACCCCCCTGGCCGGCTGGAGGGAAAAGGCTTTTCTGCATTACGTTCATTGCTGTGTATTTCTGTGTATATTGTAAATATTGTATATTTGTGTACATATTCATTGCATTCCATTTCTGCCTGTAAATATAGCTTTCATCTGCTTTTCTGACTGAGCTAGCTGTGGTTTCTTTCTTTGTGTGTGGGGAGGGAACTTTCTTACCCCACCACACTGACCCATGCTAAATCCTTAACCATGTTAGCCTCATCCCCTCAGTTCAAATGTGAGGGGATGCTTGCTCCTTTCTTAATACAGTTTTGCTTTTAAATGCTTCATATTCCATTTCATCATTTTCATTGCACTTTATAGAAACTTGGCAGAGGCCTGAAGGACCTTTGTTCTCCCCAGCTTGTCACTCCAGATGGCTTTGCATTTCCACAGCAGCTGAAATGCTCTGGTCATGGCAAGTGCAGTTGCATGCATTTACTAATCCTCTTTGCCAATCTCCCAGACCCTTGTAGGATGCTTCTGTGCACCTCATTTGAAGAGTTTGCATTTAAATGGGCTTTTGAAATTCAAGTTTCATTTTGCTTATTTTAATTACTGTCCTTGCTGCTCTCACAGTTCGTTATTATACACTGCTGGAATACTCAGGGACTATTCAGGTTTCTTGTGGTTTTTGATAATAAATTGAGATTTGATATTATTGCTGTTATGCTGGGATTTAAATACCTAATTAATGCCTTCATGTGTGTATTTTTTGGGGGGGAGTAAATCAAAAACATCTCCAGTAAAAATAGGCAAAAGAATAGCATCTCCATTTTAATGATGGTGAACTTAACCTCTGAAAGATTAACTGATTTGACTCAAAATGCCCAAAAGACTGTGGCAGAATCTGGAACCTCCATTCTTTGTGACCCATATGGCTCCTGCCTCATAAACTCATGAAAGCTTGTGGGATTAGACCCACAGCAGCAGCTTGGAGAACTGGTTTTATGTCCTAGAGTCACTAAAATGAAACTCCTCACAAATGCAGTTTTGCTATAACAGTGGGAAAATGTTTCTGACTATTAATTTACTTTTCATCTCCATGAATATATTTGAGTCAGAAGAGGTATGAAATATTGTGCCATTTGCAACTGAATTGGAGATTGGACTGTGCCTGGGTCAGCCAGGAAAGTTGTGCTCAGCACATTGAGCAAGTGTATGCCAGAAACTCTCCCCTCTAGGCAGTTACTGGGTGGCAAATATGCTTCATATTCATAAGTGCTGGTTGTTTCTGGAAAAGAGCCCTACTATGTTACTCTGAGATATATTAAGATTATGTTCCTATTGTATTCCTCTGAGTCTGTCTTTGGGTAATCCTCTGGCTGTTGTCTCAGGTCTTGGTGTATGACAGGTGGAACCATGCTGGGACACGGGTGGCTTTAATTTCACTGTCTTTGTGTTGTAGTAGTCAGAGTAAAGATGTCAAAATGATTCATGCTCTGATTAGTGGCACTGCTACTTTTGAAGTACTTTCATACGTCAGCAGGTTGCATCTTGTTCTGCTTTCAGGACTAAATAGCCTTGTCAGTTTGCCCGGTGCCTAAAGAGGACTTAATGTTGTATGTGAGGGTGTGTGCATTGAAGATTCACTGGCCCCTCTTGAGGTTGTTTAATAAATTGGACAAGCCTGTGCAAAGGGAGGAAAGCACTTCTGAATTTGTCCTTTTGCAGGAGAAGTCTTGCACAATCGGTATTGACAGCTTGTGAACGCAACACAAACCTGGTGTGCGCTGTAAGCAGACCTGCCAGGCTGGCTGTCTGCCTGCCTGAGACCCGTGGCTCCTGGCGGCAGCACAGGAGGCATGATTGTGTAAGTGGACATTGCTGAGCTGCTGTAATGAGGAGGGGATTTGGCTGGCTGAAATTCTCAATTCTACTTAAAACTGACTTTTTGACTGTTATGGTATTTGGAAGGGGGATGTGCTGGGCATTGTATTTTAGAATAGAATAGAATAAACCAGGTGGGAAGAGACCTTCAAGATCATCATGTCCAACCTATCATCCAACACCACCTAATCAACTAAACCATGCAACCAAGCACCCTATCAAGTCTCCTCCTGAACACCTCCAGTGATGGTGACTCCACCACCTCCCCAGGCAGCCCATTCCAATGGGCAATCACTCTCTCTGTGTAGAACTTCCTCCTAACCTCCAGTCTAAACCTCCCCTGGTGCAGCCTGAGACTGTGTCCTCTTGTTCTGGTGCTGGTTGCCTGGGAGAACAGATCAACCTCTGCCTGTCTACAACCTCCCTTCAGGTAGTTGTAGAGAGCAATAAGGTCACCCCTGAGTCTCCTCCTCTCCAGGCTAAGCAACCCCAGCTCCCTCAGTCTCTCCTCACAGGGCTTGTGTTCCAAGCCCCTCGCCAACCTTGTTGCCCTTCTCTGGGCACGCTCCAGCAAGTCAGCATCCTTCCTAAACTGCTCGTGCTGAAGCTGTGTGGCACCAGCTGTTGTGCTTTGCAGTGATTCATGTTTTGAAAAAAAAGAATGTTTAAAAAAGCAGATATGAGTAAGGAGACCTCCAGTTTTTCAGCAGCACTGAGAAACTGCTTGGCCGCACAGCCCTGCCTTTTTGTAGGTCCTTACTGATGCATTGTGAGTTCAAGTTCAGTGCTAGAATGAATTATTCACCACTGAAGTCAAAAGAAGAATTTCCAGCTCAAAGTTTCAGGCTGTTCTCTCTAGCCCTGATAGCTGGAAGAAGCCCTGGTCGGATGGTTAGAGGTGCTGTAAGAGTTCTTAGTTGAATTCAATTGTAACTGATCTGGGACCAGAAAAAAAGTAATCTGAATATCTCTGAGAAGCACAAACACAGTGGGGACCACAGACCATTTATCCAGTCTGCTGGTTGCATACTGTGGAACTTTTGAAGAGGATTTCAATCTTTATTTTGTGTATCAGCTGATTCCATGCAGAGGTCTATTGCTGCAGTTGCAATCTTTTTAGCACCTTTTCTTGACAAGGGGCCCATTGGAGCTGGCAAGCTCCAAAATCTTCATTCCTCAGCCCTCTTCTTCTGTGATATGATTATAGTGGCATTAGGGTAAGTGCCTGTGGAAAGGGGGAGAGTTTTAGCCAAGTCATTCCAGAGTTCTCTGGTTTGTTCCAATCTAGAGCAAGGCCATTACTGTCGGATCTAACATTGTAGCTTAGCCTAACCCTGCAGTTATGCACTTAGAAAGTCACAGCCTGTCAGAATAGCATTAGTGTCATTGGCAGCACCTCGCCTACCCACTGCCACCTCACATCATGCCTGAAATATTAACTCATGTGCTCTCTTGTAGTGCTAAAGTGAGGACAATCAGCTACTTGTCAATCTGCCTTTCAATCTGAGCTTCCAGCTTGCTCATACATGATACTACCATTAGCTAAAACAAAGTAGGTGGTTTTCACATCTGTTTTCACAATGGGGAGAAATGCAGGGTGACATACCCATGCTCTGATCTTAGAGATGCTGCAGACTGGATGGCAGAAAGCCTTCTTCAGCACTGGATGGGTGGCCTCTCACCTGTCTCTGCCATGGCACTCACCCTCTACCTGTGCACATATTCACCTTTAATAGCATCCACAGTGTCGCTGTTGGATACATCTCCATCCAACAAAGCTCCCAATGTTTCTCAGAGATTCTGCTAATTGCTAATGACAGAGACTGTCTCTAGAAGATCACACCATTTTAATTTACATTTTTCTCACCAGGAGGAAAGGTGACAATGAGGTATCCCAGGCCACAGACACCTACAGTCAGGAAGAGAAATTCTTTTTCACAACTCCAGTAAAATATTCAAAGTGCTCAAATTTCAGTCAGGATACTGTTTGCTGAATATTTTCCTTCTCTCTGAGATAAAAGGGAGCAAACTAATTGTAAAATTATTTTCTTAGGACAAGATGAGGGTAGCAGGGTTATGGATCAGAAGGAAATCTCTTAGTTACTTGGGCAGTTACTGTTGAGAGTAGTTGCCCAGGTGGCCAAGAAGGCCAATAGCATCCTAGCCTGCATCAGAAATAGTGTGTCCAGCAGGAGCAGGGAAGTCATTCTGCCCCTGTACTCAGCACTGGTTAGGGCACACCTTGAGTCCTGTGTCCAGTTCTGGGCCCCTCAGTTTAAGAAGGACTTTGAGACTCTTGAATGTGTCCAGAGAAGGGCAACAAGGCTGGGGAGAGGCCTTGAGCACAGCCCTGTGAGGAGAGGCTGAGGGGAGCTGGGGTTGTTTAGCCTGGAGAATTGGAGGCTCAGGCGAGACCACCTTGCTCTCTACAACTACCTGAAGGGTGGTTGTAGCCAGGAGGGGGTTGGTCTCTTCTCCCAGGCAACCAGCACCAGAACAAGAGGACACAGTCTCAAGCTGCACCAGGGGAAGTTTAGGCTGGAGGTGAGGAGAAAGTTCTTCCCAGAGAGAGTTGTTTGGCATTGGAATGTGCTGCCCAGGGAGGTGGTGGAGTCACCATCCCTGGAGGTGTTCAAGAGGGGATTGGGGGTGGCACTTGGTGCCATGGTCTAGTAGTGATGAGGTGTTGGGTGACAAGTTGGACTTGATGATCTCTGAAGTCTTTTCCAACCTTATTGATTCTATGGTAATTGTAAAATCAGGTCTCAGTCAGGTGCCTGTGTACAATGTTTTAGTTCAAAATGAGAAGTGCTAAGGAAATGTAAGCAGCACATACAATAAAGCAGCATGGAGATGTGCTGCCTTGTCACCCCATTGTGCTGCTTTGTCTTCTGCTAGCAGAGTTGGGTCACCTCCAAAATGCAGTGCTACTGCGATGGGACCCTGAGGAGTGGTAACAGTGCTTCATAAACTGGTTTTAATGTTCCTCATTCATTTGGCATCAATTCCCTCGTAGTTGTGCTTTGTGCAAATCCAGGATTTAACACATTTGGAATCAGTTAATATAGTGGTGTGTTTAATTTGGTTAATCTGCTAGCAAAATGCTACTCAAAATTGGTTTGGTCAAATTTTCATCAGCCTAACTAGAATTTCTGTTCATTCTAAGACCACAGTGGTAGTTGGTATCATCTCAGAGTCTGGCCTGCTTAAGAAAGGTGGGAGGGAAGGCAAGAATCATGATATTGGGAATCCCTAATCCCAGCTTGCATTTGTGTGGAAGGGAAGAAAACAGTCTGCTGTGAAACAGACAGACCAGACATTTCTAATAAAACCAAAGCAGCTTTGCTCTCGTTGGTTCTGTCCTCATGATACTAAACCTTTTTAACACTTTATTTTGACTTAGCCTCCTTTAGTTTAGAAATTTCCACCTAGATGAAAATGGTAACATGCTCCTGATTATTCTAGGCTAATTTGCAGGATAATATAGAATAAATTAAGGTGTGTGAGTGAGAGACATTTCCTCTACTGTCTGCTTTGGTTTATGGCTATTCAGAAGTGACTTGGAGAACAGTCCAAGTCACAGTCACAATCTAAAAAGGCAGAGGAAGTAGCAAAGCTTGTGAGCTAAAACATTCAGTACTGCTACATGCATGAAATCATAGATAAGTGTGACAGGATGTGACATCTAAGATACAGTTTGACTTACCAATAAGGGAAAAAGCCAAGATAAGGCATACTGCCTCTGGAAAGAGAAGGGGGATGGGGGAGGAAAGTGAAGAAAGATTCACTGTAGGAAGCATTTTGATTTTTGGAAAGGAATCACAACCCTTCAAAATGATTGTGGTTATAACATCAAAAGCAAGGATAAACTCCTAGGAAGCTCTATTTGTAACCAGTTAAAGAAAGGCAAGTGGATAAGAGACAGGGACTGCTCACAGCCATGACTCCTCTTCCAACACATGCTCTTTGCTCATGTTCTTCACATGCTTTGTGGGGCTTTCAGCTTTTCCTTCTCAGACTTTCTGTCCCCCAGAAACCCTGAGTGCTATAATTGAGGCCCTTGTTAAGAATCTTTCCTCCTCTCAACCTGATTGCAGTAAATGCCATCTAAAAAACACTTATTGCACAGGCAGGCAGGGAAATACATGTGTAAGAGAGTGTGAGGCTGTTGGTCTTTCTGTGTAATAGCAAGAGTGCTCATTCTGTCACTTGTGTCCACTTTCTGCACAGTGTGGATGGCCAGGGTGTTTGAGGTCTGCCCTCTTTGCCTTTCTGCTTTTGAACATCAAGTATTTGCTCATTATAAAAGCCACACAAGTCATAATACCATAACCTCATGGACAGGGCTACAAAACAAGGAAAACATTCCCAAAGAAAAGGCAGCTCACAAGATGACTGAAAGGTCAGCATTTAAAACTGGTGTGTGACATTGATACACATAGAAATGATTTCTCTCCATTGCCACCAGCAGAAGGCCCAATGACCTTGCTGAAGACTCTGGAGCAGGGTCAGCCTGGGCACAGCAGGCTGATACCTGTGGATAGTGCTCAAAAAGCCACATTTTTGCATGATCTGTCTTTTGCTGCCTGGGCATTTTCCCACAGTACTTGGAGCTCTGATTAAGGCAGTCAACCATAAATCACTAAGGCACATGTCAATGGGGCCCTTATGATGCCACTGGGAATAGAGGAATCATATCCTCTTATTGCTTTAATCACAAGGCTGGAGTCCATTAAAAATCCATTTAAATCTATAAACTGGTGCTAGTTTTAAACTGGTAATTTATGTCCAGTGGTTATTAGCAGCATTTCCCCCCCTGTATCTGAACTGTTGCCAAGAACTGCTCTAACTAACCTATGCTATTCGTGTTCAGGCTCATACAATATAATCTTCTCCACTTTCCAGCAGGCAGCAGTAATGGGTATTGTCTGAATCAAAGCCTCTTACAGACACATTGCAAACCAAAGTGAAAAGACTGGAATAGCTCACCATCAGCCTATGGCAAATATTCCAAACTGGGGCTTGATCAGTGGGTTTTCATCATCTTTCAACCTGCACTTTGGAAAGTCTCAGAAGAAACTCAGTAGTATGTACTTGATACTAAACATCCACCATAGGATGAGCTGGACACTAACAACACAGATGCTTTTAGCAAAGAAGAGCAAATTCAGGCTGCTTAATTACTTTGTTATTTTTGGAATGTGAGTGTTTCAGAGGCACTCTGTCCTTGTACTCCTCTGGTTTGCAAGACAGGAGTTTGCACACAGAGTGTGAGTTGATCTCCTCTACGCCGATGCTTTTGCATTGTGGCCTTCAAAGGCAGGCAGCCAGCCACCCATTTGAAACTGACCAAAAGTAATTCTGCAGAGGAGTCCTGGTGAAATAGTGCAAAACTGACATATATTGTACTGTTAAAATGATTGGGAATGTTAAAGAGGAAAAGCAACAGCACTGGCACAGCTGGCACCTATATCACTGTGGTTACAAGCAAGTAATCACAGAATCACCAAGGTTGGAAGAGACCTCAAAGATCATCAAGTCCAACCTGTCACCACAGACCTCATGACAGAACCATGGCATTAAGTGCCATGTCCAGTCCCCTCTTGAACACCTCCAGGGACAGTGACTCCACCACCTCCCTGGGCAGCACATTCCAATGGCGAACAACTCTCTCAGTGAAGAGCTTTCTCCTCACCTCCAGCCTAAACTTCCTCTGGTGCAGCTTGAGACTGTGTCCTCTTGTTCTGGTGTTGGTTGTCTGGGAGAAGAGACCAACTCCCTCCTGGCTACAACCTCCCTGTAGAACTAAAGGCAACTTGGGCAGATGTGTCCTGCGCTGGGATGCTTCCAGCAGCTTCTGGACTGCGGAGTCTGGGCGGGATCATGACCCATTTGAAGTAATCTGACTTTTCCCCTCTGTACTGCAAAAAACCTCTAACTGCTTCGTGGCTGTTTCCATTTCAGTCTTCCTGCAGAGACAGACTTTGAATCACAGAGGTCAATGTCTTCTCATTTACTCACACTATTAAAAACATTCTGGAATTTTAAACAGAGAGATGCAAAATCTTGTGTTCTCATTACCCATTTCCCACTCTTAACTGATGTTCCAAAGGCCTGAGGACTGCAGGTGGTTCATCTCCCATATCCATCTGTCGTTGCTGGGCCTTCTTAAACCTCCACCTCTAGTCACTGCGCTGCCTTTGCCTTCTGCCCCTCTGCTCCACAGATCTGCTGCCTGCCTCCCCATGGTGCAGCTGCCAGAGCTGCCAGCAAAGTGCAGGTGTACCCTCAGTGAGTGCCACAGGGACACGTCAGGGCACAGGATGGTTACGTGTTTAGAGTGTCTGTCTCCAGCTATTTTGTCCATCTGCTACAGTTTCTTACTACTAGCAGGTGAGCACCCAGCCTGGAGAGCTGCAAAAGCAGAAATGAAACTGGCACTTGTAGAGCGATGAGATAAGCATAATATTGGGTGTAAATCACAGTTGGAGGTTCACAAAGGGATGTAGAAGTAAATGCTGAAAGTTGTGGGGAGGATCCTTTGCCCCACACTTAGAAAGGATCATTGGAGTTCAATGAGATGGGCCTGATCAGCCAGAGGCAGGCAAAAAATCATAGAATCAATAATGTTGGGAAAGACCTCAGAGATCAAAAGAAACCAAATGAAACCAAGCAAAGGCTCAA
This sequence comes from Colaptes auratus, assembly GCA_015227895.2. Classification (NCBI taxonomy): domain Eukaryota; kingdom Metazoa; phylum Chordata; class Aves; order Piciformes; family Picidae; genus Colaptes; species Colaptes auratus. The sequence continues at coordinate 7,382,049 of CM026894.1, read as the reverse complement.
ATGCTCCTAAGCCAGAGTGCTGGGGTTTATTTTTTCAAGTAAAACTGATCCATTCCTGCTGGAGATCTACCAAACTATTTACTCTTGCTTCTGAAAGAAGCAGCCACAGAGGTAACCTGAAATCTCTAGGCAGTACAGATGTTTGCTGGCAAAAGCAGCTGTTACTAGTAAGAAAGACCCCAGAAGGTTCCCTTCAGCTTCATCACCCAGATGACAAGTTCTGAAATGAAATAAATGAAATGAAATAAAAATAATTAAAAAATATAATAAATCTCCATCAGACTCTTCATCAAACCTGCTCCATTGCTTGGCTTTGCTTGCAGCTGTTTTGCTCTTTCTGGCTTGTGGAATGGGGTAGCTGTTGTGCTCACCCTGCTGCATGTCCTTTTTCTGACTCACCTTCCATTTAGAAGCCAGTGTCTCTTTTTTTTTCACCCATTTCTTGCTTACTGCAAAAGGAGCAACTGTGCTGCTGCCTTCGCTGATGCCTCAGCTAGAAAAAAGAGAAAAGCTTCCTTAGGCAGATGGAAGATGTTTGTTTTGTACTAGCTACTCACCTGGGACAAAGAAGAAACAACAAAACTATCTCCTTTCCCCCCTCCTAACTTTTTTGTTGGTTTTCTCATAGGGAGGTTCTCTTCTGGAGTGGCAAGGTTCATTGACTGGACTTGAAGGCATCCAGGTGATGCCTGAGAAGTCACAAGCACGCTTATGTCAGCAGCATTAGGGAAAGTTAAAGTTGTGGATATAAGCAATCCAAACTAAGCCAGGAAGCTTCTGTTTGATTCAGACAGCTTAGAGCTGGGCTATCACTGAAGTTTGCGTTTGACAGCTGCACAACTACAGCCTTTTGATTATTTTCATGTACAAAGTCCTGCAGCAGTTCAGAAGTGAGGAGCAGGGTTTCATCTGCACAACTGAGGGAGAGAGAGAGAGCCAGAAGCATTTTGAAATTATTCAGCACAAGTTATGTTTTGTTCTTGCTGCTTTTCTTTTTAGCATCAGAAATTGGTGCTGATGTCACTCTTGTGCGAGTTGCTTGCTTTAGAGAGTATAAAGCACGGCTAAATTGGGACCCTGCAGAATTCAACACCCAGATGGCTGAAAAGATGAGTGAACAAGGTGCTGAAATGAGAGGCTTTTGTCTTGGGTTTGAAAAAGAAATTAAAGGGGGGGGAAAAAAAAATCAAGCAGCATACAAGTTCTACACACAACCACAAACAGAGGAGAAGTTTGTTTTGAGCCTGATTCTTGCATTCCCGTGCATCAAAGCAGGCAGTCGGTATTGCTGTACTTGTTCTGTGTTAAAAAACAGAAGCAAACCCAAAAGCAAAGCAAGGCAGAATGAATTAGACCTCAAAAGGAGTGACTTTGGGGGTATTTTGATACTCTGAGATAGAGCTGGTGAAGTGCATTTGACAACCTCTGTGCAGGCCAGGTGGTATAAAGGGCACTTGTCCTTGGGGTGATCCTTTGCAGTGACTTCCTTGCCAAATGCTGAAGGGCTGAGGAGCATCCCAGGTTTTGTGTCTATCCCACACCTTAGGTATTTCACTGCATACATTTCAACTCCTTGCTGTCATGATGTTATCACTGCAGAACGGCAGCAAGCTAAGCCAGTGAGTTACCCTGGATCTTCACGTGGGAAGTGTTTCAACAGAGGAAAAGTAGGGGCTACAAATTGGAGGACCATTAATCTAATAATTATCAGGTAATTATATAGATGCAGTAAGCCAGGTATGGCTGTTTTTAGAAATGCCTCAGGAGGAAATGAAGTGGAGAGGGAATTATTCTAACATATGGCAATTTATCAGTCGCTAACACCAGCAAGACTTTGTTAAAAGACTCCCTTAGGGTTCCCTATGACAATGTCATGGATTTAGACTGATGATGAGCATCTCTGAAGAGTGCAAAATGAAGGAAAGGATTACAGGCTTCTAGGTATTCTGTGATCTGGAATAGAGGTGAAACAATTTCCACCACGGTGTTTCTATCTATCTAGTGATAGAAGGCAAAAATTGTCGCTGGTAGTCTGTGTGATGGGGAAGGCATGATATTATTTGCTCAGATTGTTTAGTACAGGAGCTAGGCAGAGAGAGGGTAGCCAAAGAACCCAGAAGAAACTTGCTCAGAAGATATTTTGTCATCTGGTTTCTCTCTACTGGTTATATTAGACACAGCAGCGTTGACACCCAGGTGCTAAAATGAAAAATGCTGCGTTGCAAAAAAAATTCCTTCTTTAAATTGGTGACTGATGGGAACTGCTCATGAATAAAACTGAAAAGAAAGGAGGAGGGAGGTATCATGGAAATATTGGCAGAACTGTTCTTTCAAAACCTGAAACGTGAAAAACTGTTGACAAGTGGTACAGATTGCTTTGGATAAGGCAGTGATCGTGCCCAGATTATGTTTGTGTTTTATTTTCCTCTCCTTGTGAAATGCAAGACCTGAGGCACTCCAAGTGTTTTCAGCCTGCTGGATTTTCATGCAGCTGGGCTTTTCTTGGTTTTGGTCAGGAGTTACACCGCAGGACAGGGAAAGTTGGTTGACCCCAGGCTTATTCTGAATGCTCCTTGGGAAGACCTGAGGTGTTAGGCTGAAGACTTCTGAGACTCTTGAATGTGTCCAGAGAAGGGCAACGAGGCTGGGGAGAGGCCTCGAGCACAAGCCCTATGAGGAGAGGCTGAGGGAGATGGGGGTTGTTTAGCCTGGAGAAGAGGAGGCTCAGGGGAGACCTTATTGCTCTCTACAACTACCTGAAGGGTGGTTGTAGCCAGGTGGGGGTTGGTCTCTTCTCCCAGGCAAGCAGCACCAGAACAAGAGGACACAGTCTCAAACTGCACCAGGGGAAGTTTAGGCTGGAGGTGAGGAGAAAGTTCTTCACAGAGAGAGTTGTTAGGCATTGGAATGTGCTGCCCAGGGAGGTGGTGGAGTCCCCATCCCTGGAGGTGTTCAAGAGGGGATTGGACGTGGCACTTGGTGCCATGGCTTAGTCATGAGGTCTGTGGTGACAGTTGGCCTTGATGACCTTTGAGGTCTCTTCCAACCTTGGTGATTCTGTGATTCATGAACTCTTTGTGAGGGTGGATTTTTCTAGCCTTTCAGATTGTGTTGCCTTATGGGATTAAAAACTTTTGGTCTCTGGTTGCCTGTGTGCAAACAAGCATGGGAAAGGCAGGGGTAATTAATATGGGTGAGTTTTTCTAAGCCTTTGGTTTTGCTCTTGGTGGTTGACTTTTCTTCTTCTTCTACTTTTCTTTATGCTCAGCCACAAGGAAAGAAGCTAATTAGACTTGGTTAAACTGATAACACCACTGCAAGAACCCAAAGCTGAGCTATCAAAAAAAAAAAAATCAGTATTTTCATCCTTCCATAACTTCATTGCTCTGTTTAGTAACACCAAGCCTACGTTATGCTGAAACTTATGCATATAATTAGAGCTTTGGGAATTTGGAGGTGGGTTGGGTTTTTTTTTTCTGTAATTAGAATGAAGGTTTTCAGGAACAGAGATTTGCTTTTTCAGGCTTTTCACATTCTTAGTAAAAAAGAACAGAGCCAAAGACATAAGTAAAAAGAATTGGACCTACATCTAGAAAGAAATCTCTGGGATCTGTCCTCATCTTGTGTCAGTCAGGCTTTCAGGTTGGCATTTCCAACCTGCCTTGGAATGGAAGGTCACACAAGTGCTTTAGTTTTGTGCACAAAAAGCAGGCACCAAAGGGAAAGATTCCAGATGAAACTAGGATAGCTCTTCCAGTTCATACCTCACTCCATAAACAGTTGTAGTGGGATCAGAGCCCTAACTACAGGAGAAGAGGAATACCTTGCATTAAAGGGGAATTATAAGCTACATTTGTGGATGTTTAGCTATGTTTAATTACTGACACACTTGAGTGAACTGCTTTTGGGGGTAATAGCTACATGATGTTCTCTGCCGTGTAATGCATTAAGGGAAATGTTGGGAAAGGTTTTGTTCTTGTACTGCACAGCGTCTCCCACAGCCTGTTGGGACTGTAACTGGCTGCAGATTTATAGAGCTTTGGCAGCAACAGGAATCATAGAATCAGTAAGGTTGGAAAAGACCTCAAAAATCATCAAGTCCAACCTGTCACTCAACACCTCATGACTACTAGACCATGGCACCAAGTGCCACATCCAATCCCCTGTTGAACACCTCCAGGGATGGGGACTCCACCACCTCCCTGGGCAGCACATTCCAATGGCTAACAACTCTCTCAGTTCTTCACAGAAAGTTCTTCGCATTCTCCTCACCTCCAGCCTAAACTTCCCCTGGTGCAGCTTGAGACTGTGTCCTCTTGTTCTGGTGCTGATTGCCTGAGAGAAGAGACCAACCCCCACCTGGCTACAACCACCCTTCAGGTAGCTGTAGAGAGCAATCAGGTCTCCCCTGAGCCTCCTCTTCTCCACACTAAACAACCCCAGCTCCCTCAGCCTCTCCTCACAGGGCTTGTGCTTGAGGCCTCTCCCCAGCCTCGTTGCCCTTCTCTGGACACATTCAAGAGCTTCAATGTCCTTCTTAAACTGAAGGGCCCAGAATTGGACACAGGACTCAAGGTGTGCCTAACCAGTGCTGAGCACAGGGGCAGAATGACTTCCATGCTCCTGCTGGCCACACTATTCTGATGCAGGCTAGGATGCTACAAGGTGCCTTCTTGGCCACCTTGGCACACTGCAGGCTCATGTTCAGCTTGCTGTCGGTCAGTACCCCCAGGTCCCTTTCTGTCTCAGAACAAGCTGAAGCTCTGGGACCCTTGCAGCAGTATAGATGAGACTCAAGGTAAAAGCAGCACAGAAACATACCTGCAGCTGAGTTTTGGTAGAAGTATTGGTAAGAGCTAGAGCTATGCAGACTGACTTGGCCAATTAAAGTATTCCTGGTGCTGTTCAGAGCTATGCACAAGCTTCAGTAATATTTGTGTTGTAAGGTCAAATCTCTTGGTTCTTGTTGTGTTGTGGGCTTTTTTGGGGGGATGGCAAGCAATGACATTTGAATGGTGCTAGAGTACTGAAAGTGAAATAAGTTATTTGGAAAGGTGGTAAGAAGTTCTGGTTTAACCCAGCAGCTTTTACTACAGGTGGAGCACAGTGCAGAGGATGGAATAATGAGCACACTTCCCAGTCTGAGCAACCACCTTCTGTGCTGCAACTGCACTTGTGAGGAAGCACACTGTAAACAACCTCGGTGAGAATTGCAGAGAGCTGCATCCCTGGAAGGGAAGCGCCAAAGACAAAACTCATTTCGGCAGCAGCAGTAGGTAAAAGCATTCCTAAGTGCTCAGGAACAAAGGAAATTGTAGGGAAAAACTTCAAGTGAGGAGGGTTTACATCTTATCTGTATTCATCCTTGGTTCCGTTTACTTGCAGTGCTCTGTGTCTTACAAAGGAGATCAGCTTTTGTTGGGGACAGCTGGGACCGGGATGGCTTATTGTCAAGTCTCAAATGTCAATGACTAATGCTGATTTACATGCAGATTGCCTCTCAGCCTTATTTTATTTGCTTATTTATTTATTTCCCAGAAATGCTGTCATTTGCTTCTGAGGAACAAATCAATGAGGGGGCAATAAAGAAGATGTAATCTTATTGCCAATTCAGGGAAAACAAAGACGACAAGATAAGCGTTTCAGCAGATCCAGAGCTGCTGATAGTTTCTCCATTCAGGTGTTTGCCAGATGTCAGTCTGTTTGGGAAGAATGCATGGTGCTGTAGATCTAGAGCAGCAGTTGAGCCTAGGCTCTGAGTTTAGTCTCTGCTATCTGAGTTGGCCTTGAAGTTCTTCACTGTTTGTAACAAGTGCCAGTCCATTAGCTCTGCTCTCTGTTCTCAGTGAAATCCTGTGGCTCTCACCATCTGGGTACACGTAGAAAAGGTTGGCTGCTTTTTGGTTTTATTTTTCTCTACTCAATGTCTTCTTCCCAGGGTGTTCCAAAGTCCAGCTGCTAGCCTTAGTGACAGAAATGAAACTCTTGTGGCCTGCCCATCCCCTGGATTCAGGGCTGCAATTTGCTCTTTTATTTCCTTTTGCAGTCTGTCCCCACCACCTTCTCTTTAACGCTGGCTATGCTGTGGGGTAGGAGTGGGCTCTTTCCTTGTATATTTAGACTCCCTTTGCAATCCTTTCTTCAAAAAGTGTTTGTTACTGCTGATTATTTATAATCAGAAGGAAATTGGCTTAATATTTGTAGAGGTTTCTTGCTGAACTTCACGAGTTTGCCTTTTGGAAGTAACAGACCTAATAGTGATGAGAAAGCTTGAGGTACAGCCATTGAAATGGAAATGCTATGCACTGTCAGATCTATTTTGCTTGGTAGTTTCCAAAATAGAACTGCATTATTATCACTCCTTGTTCACATCTAACTTCCACAGACTTCAAGGGGAATTTGGTCCCTAAACTGTTCAGAAGTGGCAAACTACATACCAGAAGAAAATGGGTTTGCATAAATGAAGCACTAGATGTAATGTCAAGAGATCTAGGTTCAATTTCTAGTGTGCTGGTGAGCTGCCAGCTTTGGACCCAGCTTCACTTAATCCATTAAAGATGAGCAGACATGTACAAGCCTTAGGACTGCATGTTCAGCTCCTTGCTAAGCTCAGTCGTGTGTGTTTGCATCTGTGAAATGATGCTAATAACAGGAGAGTCAAACTTGTAGTTACTTGAACATAAAAAGCCTGGTGAGGCTGGGGCAAATGTTTATGCCTCAAGATTTATTACAGCCACGTTTTCTATGCAGGCCTCAGAGGAGTTAGGAGATTTATAAAGAAGAAGTTGGGGCTAACACACAAAGACACTGTGACACAGCCCAGCTCCTGTGGATTTATAGCTAAACTGCATTGATTTCTATTCTCTTTCCAAAGAATTTGAGTGGCTGAGGACGTAAGAAATGATTCCAAATTGATGGGGGCGCTGAAAATCACTTTCTAATGGTGATGAAAATCTCTTATCAAAGATTTATGTGGAGTGAGGGACCGGGTGACAACTATTTCTGGTGCTGAGTGCACGTGTCTCAGAACAAGTAAACATTACTGAGGGCATGAAGGTGCTTCCTTGAGAATTTTTAATGATGAGAAAATTTCCTTCCATATCATCAGATATCTAACCACTAATTACTCTGTTAAACTGTGTTCTGGTAGCAGGAGAAATGCAACAACACATTTATTTACCTATTAGAATCTTTATGTGTCTATTACTGCCACCAGTCTGTGGCTCCTCAGACAGAGAGACTTTTATTGATGGGATCCCAGATGCTAACTAGAATCTAATTTAGGTAAATGGTTTGTACTACAGATTGTATTTCTCACTGGAGATGCACAAACAGAACAACATCAACCCATTACCAATTACTTAGGGTTTGGTGGTGTTTTTTTTTTCTTAACCTATTTGCACCCTCTGTCCTTGCATTGTGAATGCAAAACAGTCACAACTCTTTATGTAAAACAGTATCATAGTACCAGTCAGGGTTGGAAGGGACCACAAGGATCATCTAGTTCCAAGCCCCCTGCCATGGGCAGGGACACCTCACACTAGATCAGGCTGGCCAGAGCCTCATCCAGCCTGGGCTTAAACATCTCTAGGGACAGAGCCTCAACCACCTCCCTGGACAACCCATTTCAGGGCTCACCACTCTCATGGGGAAGAACTTCTTCCTCACGTCCAGCCTGAATCTCCCCACCTCCAGCTTCATTCCATTCCCCCTAGTCCTGTCACTACCTGATAGCCTGAGAAGTCCCTCCCCAGCCTTCCTGTAGGCTCCCTTCAGATACTGGAAGGCCACAATGAGGTCACCTCGGAGCCTTGCCTTCTCCAGACTGAACAGCCCCAACTCCTTCAGTCTGTCTCACCAGGGCTGAGTAGAGGGGGAGAATCACCTCCCTTGACCTGCTGGCCACGCTTCTCTTGATGCAGCCCAGGATCTGATTGCCTTTCTGGGCTGCAAGTGCACATTGAGAGCTCCTGTTGAGCTACTTGTCCACCAGCACCCCCAAGTCTCTCTCCTCTGGGCTGCTCCCCAGCCAGTCACTGCCCAGCCTGGATTTGTGCCTGGGATTGCCTCGACCGAGATGCAGGACCCTGCACTTGGTCTTGTTGAAGTTCATGAGGTTGGCCTGTGCCCACATCTCCAGCCTGTCAAGGTCCCTCTGGATGGCATCCCTTCCCTCCAGCGTGTCTGCTGCACCACACAGCTTGGTGTCATCAGCAAACCTTCTGAGGGTGCACTCAATGCCACTGTCCATGGCACTGACAAAGATGTTGAACAAGCCTGGTCCCAGGACTGATCCCTGAGGGACTCTGCTTGTCCCTGGCCTCCAGTGGGACATGGACCCATTGACAGCCAGTGGTTTGGGTTGGGTTTTTTGTTGAATGAGAAAATCTGCTCCCTGTGCTACGAAGTTGATTTTGGTGCTGTTGCTCCAGTTGCAAGTGTCCAGCAGTTCAGCAGGCGCTACATCTGGCCCTGCTTATCCTTTTTAGTAGATTACACTTAAGTCAATCCTTAAAGCTAAACCTTCTAATTTACTAAAACACATGCACATAAAATTACAGCTGTCTCACCAAGGCTTTCATTGATTTGAACAGAACTGGGATTCGTTTAAGTGGTTATAAAACTTAGATAAGCAAACTTCTTTCGAATACAGAGGGGAAAAAAACCCCCAACAATCCACAAGTAAAATACCAAACCCAAACCACCCCCAACCTCCCAAACAGTCCTAATTACTGGTTTATTGATTGGCTCATCAGTGCCTTATTTTCTGTGTTCTGTGACACCAGCTCTCCCTAATCTCTTGGCTCCAGTGGCAGCCAAGTCTGCTTCCCACAGCGAGGGACAATTTTGTTGTGAAATCATCATGATGTTTCCTGTGACTAAAGGGTATTTGTCACTCTAAAAATTAGCTCTATGCATTGTGTCAAATGAATCTCTCCAAAACCTAGCTATCTAAAAATTAGCCACCAAACTTAAGCTGAAGGCAGGGCAAACATTGATTGCCTGTAAAGTACAGAGAGAAAATAGATGGAGACCTTAAGACATATGACACATTTTTAGGCACCTTAAGTTACGTAGGAGGTATTTTCCTCCTCCTCTCTTTTTGCTATTAAAAGGCCCTGCTCCTACTTTCTGCACACACTTTGAAGTCTATGGGAATATTCTGAAGATGCACAGGAGATGTAGGAGCATCCCCTCTAGGGACTGATGTAAATCTGTTCAGTTCCACATATCCTCACTGCATGGAAGTGCCAATAGTTTTAGATGTGTAATGGTTTTAGATGTGGAACCTTCTCAGCATCATAGATTATGATTCACAGGAGCATGGGGTTCAAGAGGAAACATGGCAGGGGGGAGAAGAAAAATGTGTAAATCATAGAGGAAAAGAGAGGTGAGTCTTCTTTAAAGAGTCTTCCTTCTTTAAAGACTCAGTCAGAGGCAGTTCAATTACCTTCACAGGAACTAATGCTCCCATTTTTGTGTTGTAAAGTCTCATTATCCAGTTATGTCACCCAGCTTACCGTTGCAAAGTGTTACTGCTGCTGAGAGACAGGGAAGACTCCAGAATGCAATTTAAGAAACCCACAGCAGTGGCAGAAACCAAGAATTTGCTTTAAAGAGAGAGTAGGTGAAGCAGTTTGCCTAGAAATGTGCTGTATTTCCCCCTACCCCTCCTCTCCCTGCTGATGGGCCCCATTCTCATTTCTGGAATAATACGTCTCTTCAGTCAGCAGTTAAAATTTGATGCAAGAATTAGTGGGATAAACTTTACAGCTCAGGTGATAAACAGCCCTAGATAATCATAATCCATAACCAAACCCTCTCTACTCTCATTTTTCCCCTGGGAGAGAGGATAAGGGAGCAGCACATGGCAGATGTTGGTTGCTTTGCTTAACACAGCGCTTCACATCTTGCACTCTCTTCATCTGCACGGCTGGCAGGTGCAGGTGGCTGCCTTGCTGCGAATTCCTTCCTCTGCTTCCACCAATAGCACTGGAAAGAAATGATACTTCGATGAAAGCAGCTGAGAAGACATATTTAATGCTAGGTGTCTGTAGCATTAGGTGCTGCTGTCACATCAAAAAGCTGAGTTTGTCCAAGCTTCCACCAGTGTGTGGAAATTAAGTTCTCCGTTGCCAGCGCTGTTGGATGGGTGTTGGCCAATCCTGAGACCAGAGCTGAGGGGAGGATGAAGAGGCAGGAAGATCCATTGTTACTCTTAGTGCTCTCTGGACAAGAAAGGTTGAAGAAACCACTGCTGGTTTTGAGACAAGTCATGCTACAATCTTTCTTCAGCATTACCTACTGCTGCTTTCACTCTTTCTTTGCCTTGGTGGTCACCCTAGCCTGGGATTTTGGGATTCTTATGAGGTCAAAGAGGGATCAGAAACAGTTTGTTAACCTGGCAGTCTGCCCTGAGTCACTGCATTGCTTTAGGGATGCTCTAAAATGAATATTGAAGTGGATTCCTACTAATGTATCAGATGGATATACAAGCTGTGGATCTGACAGTTCCTTGTATTATTATCACCTGTGTACCCATGTCTATATATGCACACAAGTATGTATACCTACAGGATGCTGGTAGCAACCATTTGAGCACACATGCATGGTGTGTGCCACACAAATACAGAGGGAGGTGCTCAGTGTCTCATCTGCAGCCTGGGAGCTTCTCTCACTTCTGCAGGGCTGGAGGGTGATAAGATGAATTTACATCAGTATATGAGAGACCTGTCCTATTTGTGCCTCTCTTATTGGGAGCTCTATTTTTCCTCCCTTGTGGTTTCTGTCATTTCCTTTTTTTTCCCCCAGGATGAATGCCTAAAAGCACCCAAATGACTTGGGAGTCCAAATGTTATTTTCAGCTAGGTGCTGTGATTGTGCTGAAAATGCCATGGGAGTGTTCAGGGAACTGGACTGGTAATCTTGCAATGACATTTCAAGCCCAGCTTCAGCAAAAGATGTTTGGGAACTTATCCAAGGACTGTGCAGTTAAGCATGCATTTAAGGGTTTTGCTGAATCAGGCCATATTTAGCTTTAGAGACCTAGCTTCAGAATATTTTTTGTAACTAAATTAGTCCAATTTCAGTAAGTCACTTATGCCTCTGCTGAACAGCTTGGGGCATTTTAAAATAGCCTCAAGGAAGCTGGTCTGAAATTTGCTGTCTTTATCAGAAACGTTTGAGGGCAAAATAGATCTAATAATTTTCTACAGAGATGGTAACTTGTTGGCAGAAGGTGGTGCTGTTACCTGATATTGAAGCAGATAACTAACTCCCATGTCAGTGAACTTCTGCTCAACAGAGTTCCTGAGTACAAAAGAGAGCCTCGTTTCTTCCCCCAGCCATACACGTGGTGTATAGATAGATACAGATGAGATTTCCCGGTCTCTGGGATATAATAGCCTCCTCAGTTAGAAGGCAGATGGCCATGCCAACATTTCTTTCAACATAAAGTAGGATTTCAGGTGAACTTTGTGCTTTAGTGAAATAAATGCAGTTCTGTGGTGCTTTTAAATGGAGCAGTTGACTCCACTGAGAAGTACATGCGGGCTGGATGTAACAAAAGCGGGAAGCAAAAAGTGATTGTCGCAAAAGGACAGCTGATAGCTTTGAAAGTGTTCTTTTCTCAATTTTTTTAATCTTTTTTTTTTCCTATGACCAGCATGCTGCCACACCTGATAATGTCAAAACTGGAAAAAAATCCAAAGAGAGATTTTGGTTGGGCAAAGCTCTTTTATGTTCTGTCTTGTGCGTTGATAAAGAGAAGGGCAACAAAGCCGGTGAGGGGTTGGAGCACAAGACTTATGGGGGAGAGGCTGAGGGAGCTGGGGTTGCTTAGCCTGGAGAAGAGGAGGCTCAGAGGAGGCCTTATTGATGTCTACAACTACCTGAAGGGAGGTTGTAGCCAGGGGAGGGTTGGTCTCTTCTCCCAGGCAAGCAGCACCAGAACAAGAGGACACAGTCTCAAGCTGCACCAGGGGAAGTTTCGGCTGGAGGTGGGGAAGAAGTTCTTCATAGAAAGAGTGATTGGCCATTGGAATGTGCTGCCCAGGGAGGTGGTGGAGTCACCATCACTGGAGGTGTTTAGGAAGAGACTGAATGGGGTGCTTGGTGCCATGGTTTAGTTGATTAGATGGTGTTGGATGATGGGTTGGACTCGATGATCTCGAAGGGTCTTTTCCAAACTGTTCTGTTCTATTCTGTTCTATTCTGTACTGTTGCAACCAGTGTGCTCAAGCTGACAAGGTGACCCATGGTAGCAGCTGGGTGTATGGAGCAATTCACACATGTAGCACACAAATGACTTCTTGGCCCTTCAGGATGATTTCAGGCCCCCCCAAAACATCTACCACTTTTTTGAAAAGAAAGCATAGAATGGTCTGGGTTGGAAGGCACATCTAAAGGTCACATAGTCCATCACTCCCTGCAGTCAGCAGGAGCATCCTCAACTAGATCAGGTTGCCCAGAGTCCTGTTGAGCCTCACTTTGAATATCTCCAGGGATGGGGCCCCAACTACCTCCCTGGGCAACCTGTTCCAGTGTTTCACTACCCTCATGGTAAAGAACCTGTTCCTAACATCCAATCTAAATCTGCTCTTCTCTAGTTTGAAGCTATTGCCCCTCCTCCAATCACCAAAGGCTTTTGGAAACAGTCTCTCTCCATCTCTCCTGTAGCCCTCTTCAGGTACTAGAAGGTTTCTATTAGGTCTCCCTAGAGCCTCCTCTTTTTCAGGCTGAACATTTTTCAGCCTGGCTGAAGGATCATTTTCATGGCCTTCCTCTGGACCCCACTCCATCAGCTCCATGTCCTTCCTATATTGAGGCCTCCAGACCTGGGTGCAGGTAACTGATGATATAATAGATAGAATATACATAGAGAGATCATATTTCCAAGCTTTGCATTATAACCCCACCCTGTACCTGGGGGGTTTATAGCACTGGCATAACACACGTGTGTAAACCGAAATCATTACTCTGTTGTGACTCACAAAGGATGCATTGTACTTTTACTCCATTTTTACTCCACTGATAGCTCCTGATTTAGAAGATGTTAGAATGTGAGAAGGGCTGTTCCTGGAATAGCACACTGGTAACCAAAACCTCTGTGGTTTTGCTATATTTCCATAATGAAGAGAATTGGGAAACTCAAGGTATGCATCCAGCTTCTTATCCCAAAGGGAGACCAGACTTCAGATCTTTGAAAATCTCTTAGCCCATTGCTAATCCTTCAGTAACTTAAGATGATTTTAAAAAGGAGCCCTGATAAAAGACATTTCACATGTACTAGTAAAGAAGATTAAACAGTGCAAAAGAAAGTCCAAATAACAACAACAACAACAATAAATTTGGGACACTTGCTGTCTGCTAAAGTGAATCAGCAAGGAAAAAAAACTGCAGTGGATTAGGAAGGGTGAGAAATATCTGAGCTCCTATGAAATAATAGCTCTTTTGGGATGGCAGCTGTAAATAAGGACTTGTGGTACCTTAAATGTCCAGATCTGGGCAGCAGCCCTGAGGGAGTGTCTGGGCTCAGAAGTTCAGAGGTGAATTTGCACGGTTGCCCTGGGTATTTTGGGTCATATTTGTAAAATTCAGACTGCTCAGCTTTGATCCTGCTGTTAGAATAACTGTGCAGATGTCCAAATAGCCAATAAATGCTTGCAGTTTGATGGGGAGTGTGTGTCTATGTGCCTGTCTCTGAAAATCTGGTGGTTAGAGACAAGGCACCATTCCATACCTTTGGAAAAGAGAAGCAAAACTGGACAGATACCATTTCAGATACAACTGAGAGGCTCCTGCAGGATTTCAGACCTTGAGCATAAAGCTTTTCCCCCCAGTTGGATTTCACAGTTGAAATTTGGTGTAAGAATCCTGAGAGCAGAGAGCAAATAGCTTTTTATGGAGATTTGAATGACATTTTACACTAGAAAAATCAGTCTAAGCAGTGAGTGAAAGGGCCTGGCATTTTGTCTCTGTGCCAGCCCTCCACTGCTCTCTTCCCAGCCAGAGCAAGTTACACTTTGAAGTCATTTGGAGCAGTGAATGGCTATGGCAGAGCAGGAGACAGGTGGCTAAATGGAAAGGAAGCACTAAGAACTGTTGCTTCCTCCTCCTTTGAAGCCCTCCTTTAGAACTCGTTTGAAAAGTCTGTGAGGATTTTCTCTCTCATTTCCCCTGGCTTGGTCAAGTTATATGGCAAAGATCCGTGGGCTTGCTTACAGCTTCCTGCTGCCAGCTTCTCTGCATGAGGTGTGGTACCAGTCCAGAGCCTTTTCACTGATTTCAGCTGAAGTCTCCTCTGCTGACAAGTACCACTGCCACTTTAGTGGGCTATTTAAAGTCTATGTCCAGTGATTCTTACTCTTCATCTATCATCATTACGTGGCTCATGTCCCTTCTGTATGTGGAAACCCAGCAGGTTTCCATAGCTGATGTTGATTTTGGAAACACAAGCAGAGCAGCATTTCAGGTAGTCCTGAATTTGTCTGTAGTACCTCGTGCTGACACTAGAATGAAGCACTCTGCATTGTCTATGGTTTCCCCACAATGTCTGTTGAGAGATGCATCTTTATTTGATTCCATCTTTGGTAATATTTATGTACTGCAGAGATAAGCAAATTTAACTGCCAGTCAGTTTATGAGCTGAAGAGTTCATAAGGTTGGTTCTTATTGGTTTATGACCAATACATGGTTGGCTTTACTGTTCCTTTCCCTCAGAACACAACAATAATTCAGGTCCTAAGTGAAAAGCTGTAAGCACAGAGCTCCTAAACCTGCATTCCCACTTGTCAATGGGGAAAAAAAGAAACCAGAATGATGATGGCACAATCTTGCCCTGTAAATAACATCTGCTCAGGTGTGCTGTCCTGTAGAAAGCAGCTACATGCCAGCTATGATCATCTGCTCACCCGTTTTGTGTGTGCGTGAGTTGCTGAAAAGCAAACCCTTTCCCACAACTAATTGTACTTGCTAATTACATGTGGAAAAAGCAATTATCTCCAGGTGATGCCATTTTGGAGGATTTTGGTGTTTGGGGTTTTTTTAATTGGCAAAGATAGGGAGAGAATCTCTTCTGTGGATGTTGTTTTCAGGACAACCTTCCCAAATATTGTGCCTGATGTATCACGTTCGACACATCAGATTGGGTTGCATCAGCAGCGTTGCATCACATCACGTCGCCAAGGTAATGTGCTGTGACAGACTTGCAATGCAATGTGTCAGCTGGAAAATGGGGAAAGATGTAATTTCCTGAACAAAATGCTGCTTAAGCTTTGTAGCATTCCCCCTCCTCCAACTATTAAGAGAATAGAATAGAATAAACCAGGTTGGAAGAGACCTTCAAGATCATTGCGTCCAACCCATCATCCACCACCACCTAATCAACTAAACCATGCAACCAAGCACCCTATCAAGTCTCCTCCTAAACACCTCCAATGCTGGTGACTCCACCACCTCCATGGGCAGTATATTCCAATGGGTAATCACTCTCTCTGTGAAGAATTTCTTCCTAACATCCAGTCTGAAGGCTGTTTATGTTCTGGAGCATTTCTTAAAAGACTTCTTTGCCTATTGAGTAATTCTTAGCATTCCTTCTTGTTTGTTTGTTTCCTTCTTCTCTACTGCTAAATAACAGGTTTAAAAGGAAAGCTTTTCTTTGAGGGAGGAAAGTACTTTCCATTTTACAGCCCTCTGCCCAATGCCTGATCTTTTACCTTGACTCATGCAACATGCTTTGTGTGAGGAATGCCAAGGGATGAGTTCTGCACAAGCAAGGTTCAGGATCACAGTGGTAAAGCTGCAAGTACAGAGAAAACACAGCAGCAATGCACGTACAGAGCAGTCAGATCTGCAACTAGAAGATGCTTTTATAATGCATGATGACTTATGGTGCACATCTATAGTGATAGAACTGAAGTATCTTACTCAACCTTCCTTCATGACCATGACCTTCTCTACAGCAGGCAGGTATTGCATTGTCTTGTCGTCTTCAGTGACATACACAGGTTGAACTTGATGATCTTGAAGGTCTTTTCCAACCTGGTTCATTCTGTATTCTTGCATTCTGTATATTCTGTATATAGGAAGACACCTTAGCTGATGCAAATGTTATTTCTCAAATCTAGAGTGAAGGCTAGCTCAGGAAAGAGAGACAGTGCAATGTTCGCTGTGATTACCAGGGGCGATCTGTGCCCAGCCAGCCCTTGTGAAACAATGCCCACCTGGTTGCTGGTCTTTGAATTTCTACCCTAATTCAATTGATGGCAGTTAGGCATCTTTGACAGGAGACTTGGTTGTGGTCCTTGCTGGGAGTCTGAACAGGGCAGAGAAGGTGGGAATAGGTGCAGTGGCTAGCTTTTAGGACACAGAGAGATGAAACAGCAGAGCAGGTGAGGGAGATAAGCTTGTAACTGTTCGATTCTTTTGGAAGGAGGGAGCTATGAAATCCATATAAAAGCAAAAATCAAAATATTTTGAGTATCTCTTCACAATCTACTTTCTCAGAAATAATGTAGAGGATCAGTTTGCTTCCTTTCCTAGTTGATTTATTTAAAACTTTTACAATTTTTATGAGCTACCTGGCACTGCCTGATATTGAACCACCTTTCAGGCATACACTATGCTTCACTGAAACACTGAAACCAATATGCAGAGAGTTTCTGAAGAGCAAGTGCTATGCAATAATGGTGAACACATCGTCCTCAAGCTGGCTAACCATCCAAAATTGCTTTGGTATTTGTACATAGTGGGGAAAACAATAAGAGAAGAATTTATGTGTTTGCTCTCATTTTAGTGGGCTCTTGTCATTCATTACACTGGCACTTGAGAGCTCAGAGTAGTCACTTGTCTCCTGCAAAGCAGCACCCTTAACCATGTTACTATTTGGTTGTTCATTACTGTCCCAATTCTTTCCCCTTTTTGTGCTGCACAAATACACTTTGGTTTCACAGAAACTTGCCCACTGCTGCTTTCTGCGGCGCTCATTGTCAGAAGGATCACTCAGAAAGAAATCAGCTAAGTAAATCTGTAACAGCATTGCTGCTTACACAATGCCTTGGATCATTAAAACTTTAAAGAAGCAAGAGTCATTTATGTACCTCTGGATACCTATCATTTTACATTCAATGGGGTTGGTTGTTTTTTGGTTGTTTGGTGTGGGTTTTCCCCCCCCCCTATGAAATGGCAGCAGTCATGTAGAAAACACTTCCCTTTTTTGCCTACTTTGATTTAGTCTTTAAGGATAATACAGTCATTTTACATTCTGTCCTGGGTAAGGGAGAGTGCATAATTGCTGTGCCCTAGGAACAGACTGGGAAATGAATTATGAGTTGAAAGTCTCTAATCTTTCCCTGCCAACCTACGTGCCTACTTGCTCTAAGCAGGTGTTAAGACCATTAAGAATAAAGATATTAAAAGAAGTGTTCAGGTGCCTAATGATGCAAATAGCTTCACAGTGGTTTGATTGTGGTTGTTTTCCAGAAATGAAAGGCAGGGCTCTCACGCTCATTGGAAACCAGAGGAGCTGCTCCCCTCCAGCCCCCTGCAAATGTGCTATATTCTTTACTGCAGCCCTAAATTTCTCCAGTGCTTTAACAGAGCTTTGGGTGAAATAGGTTTCATAACCAGCCAGCATCCAGGCAGTGTGAGGCCATCCCATGTTGATCAAGTGGATGTTTGAGTTCAGATACTCATGGTAGAGCCAGGCTCCCTAGGTATCTGCACTGTATAAGAGGAAATGCATCCTGAAATGTCTGTTTAGTCTCTACTAACTAGATAAGAATTCCTTTGGGGCAAGCTCAGAAATGGATTTTTCTAGTCTGGCAGCTGCATGTGCTAGGGAGACCCATACTTTAGACAAAGGGGTCAGCCTTGGTGTGTCTGTTGCTTGTTTCCATCAAAATGTTTATTTTCTGTCTCCTATTGTATGTATAAAGTGTTTCAGATCAATAGAAAACATTCTTAGTCTTAACTTTTGATCAAATACTAACCCTGCT
Source organism: Colaptes auratus (assembly GCA_015227895.2). Classification (NCBI taxonomy): domain Eukaryota; kingdom Metazoa; phylum Chordata; class Aves; order Piciformes; family Picidae; genus Colaptes; species Colaptes auratus. The sequence goes on along the minus strand of CM026894.1, from coordinate 7,364,053 downwards.
TTCTATTTGCAAGCTGGCATTAACTCATACTAGCCCCTTTTCTACATTCAGAACTCCTATTCTAAGCCTTTCTTTTAAACTTATCCTGCCTCTTATGTCTAAACCTGACAAAAGGGCACAATTAACTGTTATACTTAACCTGCAGGGTTACAAGTGATATCTGTGATACCACTGCCATTAAGAAAGCAAATGGGGCTCAACTGGTTCTCTTTACAAGCTAATCTTTATAGTCTTTGGCTGGTAGAACTGGCAGCAAATGTGTACTGCAGCATTAATGCTGAGTGGGGTATGAGAAACGTTGCTGCATAACGGTGATAGCCAGCGAGACTGGAAGGATCCACACAAATCTTTAATCTCCCTCAGGCCAAAATATTAATTGTGCTTTATTCTGTAGGTTAAAGGAAATCCTTAATCACACTGTCAACATCTCCTTTTGTGCTATTTCCTTCTGATTACAGATATGACTCAGCTTTACCTTTAGCAAAACTGAAGCAGAGAAGTTCAAGCTCTTCTGTTCACAATGACCAAGACCTGCTACTTCTCCTGCAGTAGGAAGACAGATTCTCAGTTCTTTAGTTCCATAGGGAGCTGGGATTGTTTAGCCTGGAGAAGAGAAGGATCAGAGGTGACCTCATTGCCCTCTACAACTACCTGAAAGGTGGTTGTAGACAGGAGGGGGTTTGTCTCTTCTCCCAGGCAACCAGCACCAGAACAAGGGGACACAGTCTCAAGCTGTGCCAGGGGAGGTTTAGACTCGAGGTGAGGAGGAAGTTCTTCACTGAGCGAGTCATTCGTCATTGGAATGGGCTGCCCAGGGAGGTGGTGGAGTCGCCGTCCCTGGAGGTGTTCAAGGGGAGATTGGACGTGGCACTTGGTGCCATGGTCTAGTTGTGAGGTCTGTTGGGACAGGTTGGACTTGATGATCCTTGGGGTCTCTTCCAACCTTGGTTATACTGTGATACTGTGATACTGTGATAGTATTAGACTACTTCAGTGATGAGATCATAGAGAAATAGTGTTTAGATGCTTTGTCAGATCTAGCCAGAAGTGTTCCCTGATGAGGCTGAGAAAGAAATCACTCAGTGACTTGCAAGCAGAATTAGGGAACAAGCTGGTGATACGTGTTGGTAAGCGACTGGAATGGTCACCTTTCCCTTGCCCAGCATGACTCATCTTTGTAAAATTAAAAGAGATAAACAGGTAAGTCAGGTAATTTTGTGCTTCACTATGTGAAGAGCAGGAGGCTAACACAATTTTAAAAGAAGCAGCAGTAGCTGAGACAGGAAATGACTAACATATGACTGAGTTTTCTACAGAAGCTCTAAGGTGAAGGTAACGCTCAGTTCTGCCAAGACTTATAAAGGCTGTCATCAGCAGGTAGGCCAAAACAGAGCTATGAGCTTCAAAAAGCTTGAGAATAAGGCTGAATTCCAGGCTTTCAGGGCAGATACCATATCTGAGTGAGATTTGTTAAAGTGATGCCAAGGACATGACAGAAAAACCGCTCAAATCACTCACTTGCCTTCAGGAGGATTTCTTCCTTTGAAACTATGCAACAGGCGTTCAGGAGCAGCTGCTGAGAAAGCTGTAAGAAGCCACATTCAGAGAAGTGAGATTTCAACTAGCAGTGAGTGTTTCTGGATGGGGAGATGAGGATGAAGAGATTAGAGAAAATTAGAAGTTTTCACCTGGTTTGAAAAATATTAATGTGAAGAACTCAGCGCAGCAGTACCTTGTGAACAACATCTTTAGCACCCTTTGCTTTTTTTTTTTCCCCAGTAGGTTGCTGGAGATTTGCATTGCTAATTTACTTGCTTGAAAGTTCTCTCAGGCTTCCAGGGAAAAGAAGCAGATGTATTCTTTCAGGGCAAGGCAATAAGGTGTTTGAGTAATTTTACCTCTGTGTCCTAAACAGTGGATGTATTGGATGCGAAGCCTTGGGGCTCCTGGATAGAAAACACCTAAACTTAACATTCATTAAAGACAGCTAGTTTCTAACCACTGTATCCTTGAGAAGTAGCACATCAGTAGGAGGGCAAAATAACAATTGCTCCAGGCATGGAGAAGCTTTTGCATCATTGCTACTCCAATTATTTCCTTTTTTACACATGTTCAGCAATCTCTTGCCTCTGTAATTACCGCACTGAATGCTGCAGCACTAGGCTGTTAACAAGCCATCATTACTTGCACTTGCTGTCTCACACCTTAACAATGTATTTGAGAGCAGTGTAACTTTATTTCTCCTTTACAACGAACTTGCAGACTTGTGTGCGAACACGTGCATGGGGCTGTTCAGTCTGGAGAAGAGAAGGCTCCGAGGTGACCTCATTGTGGCCTTCCAGTATCTGAAGGGGGCCTACAAGAAGGCTGGGGAGGGACTTTTCAGACTATCAGGGAGTGATAGGACTAGGGGGAATGGGATGAAGCTGGAGGTGGGGAGATTCAGGCTAGATGTGAGGAGGAAGTTCTTCACCGTGAGGGTGGTGAAGGCCTGGAATGGGTTGTCCAGGGAGGTGGTTGAGGCCCCGTCCCTTGCGGTGTTTAAGACCAGGCTGGACGAGGCTCTGTCCAGCCTGATCTAGTGCAGAGTGTCCCTGCCCATGGCAGGGGGGTTGGAACTAGATGATCCTTGTGGTCCCTTCCAACCCTAACTGAAACTATGAAACTATGAAACTATAAACTATGAAACTAAAAGCTGGTTGCAGCTGAGGGCTTCTCTAAGGAAGAACAAAGACAAGGGTAGAGCTGCAGAATGTGGAAGCTGATGCATGCTATGGTCTTGATTGAAGTGTTCTAGGTAAAAGTTACTTGCAGTAACTTTACTGGGCAAATGTTTCCTTTCCTTGAAAAACAGTGGCTGAGGATGCTGTCCTGGTAAAACTGAGCCCTGACACCAGGAAGTTAATTGGCAAACTGGAAAGCTTGTAGGCACCTGGAAGCCTCTGAGATCTGATGCTGATGTCAGCTGTGAGGACATCTATGTGTCTGCTGTCTTTGAACATCTGAAGAAGCAGGGAAGGCAGGTTGAGGAGGTTTGACTTTTCTCAGCTTTCCTGCTGCTTGACAATTCCTTTCCTGTACTTTGTGCTCTTGTAGTGGTGCTGAATACTAAAAAAGAGGTAATTTTGTGCACACCCAGGCAAGCAGGAGTGTGCTGGGCCAGGTTACCTGATTAGCTGGTGGATTTTCTATGCTAACCCCAGGTGTCCAAGCAAAGCAGGCATTTAAAAAATCATCCATCTCTTGTCTTGCTGTCTTTGAATTTGCATAATTAAAAGTGAATTACTTGCTTTTTTTTTTTTAAATATATGCAGTGAAAATGCATGAAAAGCTGAAAAATTACAGCAATCCAGTAATTCATGTCATGTCTCATTCAGAATTACAGCTTTCCAGTGCCAACTCAAACACCAAGGATTCCCTGCCACCATAAAGCTATAATTGCTGAATTAATAACAGCAGGTTTTGGAGAGTGGCTGCACAGACTCTCTGACCCAGGTAATAGAAATACTCATGTTAAAGTGGAGTTAATACATGGGACTTAATCTCTTTCGTGTTGGGCTCAAGTAGTGAAGATCATTGCTTGCCTTGCCATAGGATGTTATGAGAACTGTAGCCAAGTGTCAGTTTTCAGAGGTAGTTTAAGCCAGCTGCATTGGTTAGCCAACATGGATTAGACATTACATTTTGAGGGACTAGCCAGGATACCTTTCCTTCTACCAGAGGACTTGAACCCCAAATAGGCTAGTCCTGCTCAGCACTTCTGGAAGGTGAAATTCCCCATCCAGCTGTGAAGATGTGGAGAGCAGGATGTAAAAGGGAGATGGTGAAAGGTTTCTGCTAATGTTTCATTAGTCCAGACTTTTATTAACAACAACTTAAACAAACAATCCTTCCCCTCTGCCTTCCAACTCAGGAGCAAACTCTGAAGCTGCTGCTCTCCACAGCCTTGAAACTGTGTGGCCCCCATAGCTATACAATAGAATACAATACAATGCAATAAACCAGGTTGGGAGAGACCTTCAAGATCATCGCGTCCAACCTATCAACCAATCCAACCCACCTAAACAACTAAACCATGGCACCAAGCACCCCATCAAGTCTCCTCCTGAACACCTCCAATGATGGTGACTCCACCACCTCCACGGGCAGCCCATTCCAATGGGCAATCACTCTCTCTGTGTAGAACTTCTTCCTAACCTCCAGTCTAAACCTCCCCTGGTGCAGCCTGAGACTGTGTCCTCTTGTTCTGGTGCTGGTTGCCTGGGAGAAGAGACCAACCTCCAACTGTCCACAACCTCCCTTCCGGTAGGTGTAGAGAGCAATAAGGTCACCCCTGACTCTCCTCTTCTCCAGGCTAAGCACCTATGACAGGGATAAAAAAAATAAGTGGCTGCTCTTTCTAAACAGAATAATGGGGATTTAGCCAAAATGACATGATCTGAATCAAAGCTTACTTTTAACCCTTTTTTCCTTTGAAGTTTACTTAGATACTGTGGGACTGCTCATCCATTTGCCATGTCTCCCTCGGGTTGGGATCCTGATGCACCGCTCGCTTGAACCTGTGGGACTTCGCGTTTATTTCGGTAGGTTTTGTGATTCTTGCTCACCTCTATAAGCTGATTCAGGTCAGCAGAGATCAGCTGACCCAAGGAATTGATTCAGTGAACAACTATTCACGTTGCAAAGCTCAGCTGTAGCAAAAGCTGTGAGGTATTACCAGACGCTGGATTTCTCAGCTCAGGATAATGTCCTGTGCTACAGATCTTTACAGCAGCCTCACTGAGATTGTGTGTATCATTGTGGGTAAAAAGAACTGGCAGGTTCCAGGACTGGCAATCTGGTTCCTTTCATGAGAATTACTGTCATTAATTAAAATCTCTTTTTCTGTCTAATTATTTCAGCTCTAATTCTCTTGCAGGTTCATAAATAGTAACACCCTGCTATCCTGGCAAAGAAGTTCATTTTTTCTCCTTTTCTTCCTCTGTCATTACCCTCATTCTTTGCCCTCTCATGGTTTAAGGTAATTAAACTTCCAAAGCCTGGTCACCTCTCTGAAATATTCAGACATAATCAGAGATTTTCATGTTTCTTTTGCCTGCAAAGCTCCAGGAGAATTTTGGATGCAAAGGCTGTGCTTTTTCTTTCTGGAGATTGCTGCAGAAGAGGGGCCAGGCCCAAGGATCTGTTCTTTCCACTCTGACTCACTGCTTCCCAGACCTCATGTTACTGAGTTACGACTCAAAGGGCAAACATTTCAAGACTTATAGCTTTGTAGGCATGGTGAAAGGTGTTTAACCTGATCTTGGTAATTGTCTCTTTGCCATTTAACGCTGAGATTACAGCCTTTACTGTTGGGTGTTGATAATTCTCTCAGCTGAGCTTCTGCATCCAGCAGATGATTTTTGCAGATTATTCCCATGGAAAAACACTCCCTGAAACTGATACATGCATGGATGCATACCACAGTAGCCTGGGCTAATTAACAGTAATGGAGAGGAGAAAAATCTTCCCAAAGCCAGATTTGTGCAGTACTACTACCAGAAAGAGCTGAATAAGAGACCCTGGGTGTTTTGTGAAGGAGTCAGTATAAAATGTCATGTTCAGGCAGAAGGAGATCCTGGTTTGGGCAGCTTGAGGTTGAAGTAGGAGAGCATCTTTGTAGACTGTCAGCAAAACTATAATTTTTAGCAGTTCCCCATGAAATCTGCCTTTCCTTTATCTTGCTGGCTGATGATTTCTTGAAATTTCCTTTATTAAGGGTCAAGTTTTGATGCCAGAAAATTTCCAACACAGTTAGAGGTCAGATTGTGAATGAAATGACACAAAGTGGTGTACAGTGAAGGATAACACAGAATGTCAGAAGGCAGTTTATATAAATGCTGTCCTTGTATCAGAGGCCATCCCTGCCTGCCTAGAGAAACCTGAGCTTGCACCTTGAAGATGCAGTCTACCAACCTCATAGACAGGAGGTTTAGAAAACAACTGATGCACCCACTGCTTCCACCACTAGAACAGCAAATGGTGCCTGAATCATCACAAGGATTTGGGGAACTTTATTAAATGTTTTTGTTTTGAGGAAAAAAAGACCCCAAGAAACATCTTCCTCCAAAACCTGAGATGTTAGTTGTACCAGGTGCCTGTGGAGGCAACTTGGTTGACACCAGGGAACAAGCAGGAACACCACCACGACCATTCAAACCACGTCTCAAAGTACCATGTCTACACCTTTTTTGAACACCTCCAGGGATGGTGACTCCACCACTTCCCTGAGCAGCCTATTCCAATGCCTGACCACTCTTGCAGTAAAGAAATTTTTCCTAATATCCAATCTAAACTACCCCTGGTGCAACTTGAAGCCATCTTCTCTTGTTCTGTTGCTGGCTACCAGGGAAAAGAGGCCAACCCCCACCTCCTTACAACCTTCCAACAACCACAGACTCTCTTTTTCTCCCCAGGCAGCAACCAAACCTCTCTATTCAGCCAGGCTGGACTTCTTCCCTGCCAGCTCATCTTTCAATACATGGGGACAGCCTGCTTTTGTGCCTCTGGAACAGTGCCCAGCCTTCCTGGACCCCTTGGCCCTTCAGGACTGCCTCCCAAGGGACTCTGCTGACCAGTTTCTGAAACAGGCCAAAATCTACCCCCTAGAAGTCCAAGGTAGTAGTTCTGCTGGCCTCCCTCTTCTCCAACAACTGAGAGCTCTATCACTTTGTGTTTGCTGTGCCCAAGAAAGCCTTCAACTGTTACATCACCCATGTGTGGATCTAGGACAGCTAACTCTACATATCAATCAGAGATATGAGAGAAATGTGGTGACTGGAGAAGGAACTCCCTGGCTGTGTGTTTCCACAGAAATCCTTTTGATTTCACCAGTGAATGGTAGCTTTATGCTATTCTTGCTGTGTCTTATCTAATGTGTTATTGGCACTATGGCATTTGCTTTCAAACACAGTCATTAGAACATTTAATTTGCAGCAGCTGTAATTTATATTTGTAATTTTGCCTAAGATCAATAAAGGAAACTGAAGAGATTTATAGTCCTGGTTTCAACTAAGATAAATTGAATCAGCCTTTATTTCCCCCAAAAGCTTTATTTAAAGAGCATTTTAAAAGAACAAAATGAATTAGATGAGGTATTTGCATGCAAGCCTGGGTAAATAATCCCTTGTGTCTGGAAGAAACATTGGAAAGTGTGAACGTGGTCAATGTGTTCTGCTTTCAAATACAAATAGACTCCTGGGAAATGTTACCTTGGTGTAGGATCTAATGGGAGTCAAGTAACCAGTTCAGAATGTTAACAGCAGCAGTCCATGAATATCCTTAAGATCTGTTGCATTAATACTTCATAGTAAGACTGCAGCTGCATGTTTGAAATATTGTCAGGGTCAGTCTGAGCGTGGAAAGCAAGACCCTGAAAGCACAACTCTCTTTTATTTTGCAGCAGCCCTCAAACACTGATTGCAGAAGGGTGTTAATAATTTCTGAGGAGCCTGGTGGTCCTTTTTGAAATACTCCTGTTCCAAGCAGTGCCTCATGTATGGGGAAGAGCTACCTCTCCCATGCAGCAATCAGATGAGAGATTATGCTGGGCAGAAGAGATGTGTGCACAGCCAGGCTAGCCCAGGGCTGTAGTCCAGTTTCAAGATGAGTCTTAGAGAGGGAAGGGAAAAATGCCTGCTGAATCTTTCTCCAGGGGAAGTTTAGGCTGGAGGTGAGGAGAAAGTTCTTCCCAGAGAGAGTTGTTAGCTGTTGGAATGTGCTGCCCAGAGAGGGGGTGGAGTCCCTTTCCCTGGAGGTGTTCAAGAGAGGATTGGATGTGGCACTTGTTTTAGTAGTCATGAGGTCTTGGGTGACAGGTTGGATTTGATGATCTTTGAGGTCTTTTCCAACCTTATTGATTCTGTGATTTCTCTTGTATGCAGCAGGGTGGGATACCAAATCAGGACCCAAAAGAGCTGAAGCCTGGGGAGTGGGGTGTATCATCACAGCTGACTTGGGACAAGGAAGAGTTTAGCAGCTTGAGCACAAGCCCTATGAAGAGAGGCTAAGGGAGCTGGGGTTGTTTAGCCTGGAGGAGAGGAGGCTCAGGGGAGACCTTATTGCACTCTACAACTACCTGAAAGGAGGTTGTAGCCAGGAGGGGGTTGGTCTTTTCTCCCAGGCAACAAGTACCAGAACAAGAGGACACAGTCTCAAGCTGCACCAGGGGAAGTTTAGGCTGGAGGTGAGGAGAAAGTTCTTCCCAGAAAAAGTTATTAGCCATTGGAATGTGCTGCCCAGGGAGGTGGTGGAATCACTGTCCCTGGAGGTGTTCAAGAGAGGATTGGATGTGGCACTTGAAGTCATGGTTTAGTTAGTCATGAGGTGTTGGGTGAGAGGTTGGAGTTGATGATCTCTGATGTCTTTTCCAACCTTATTGATTCTATGATTCTACGGTGTCTAAGCTGTAACAAACTGGGTTTAGGAGACTGTAGACCCTGCAACTATTTATATTCTTATACCTGCTATTAATAGTAATAGTATGCAAGTTAAGGCAACTACTGTTAATAGTAATAGTATACATGTTAACTCAGTTACTAGTTATGGGATCATTCCACCTAGGGATTTTGATGCTAGAGGCAGTACAGAGCCACAAACGCCTATGGGAAGAGACAAACCTTCTGAGGACCTTCTCTTGCAAACGGATAGCACAGAAGCAAATGTGCCAAGGGAGGAAGAAAAAGGATTAAGAGGCAAGGAGACATGCTTAGCACCACATGGTGAATTAGATGGAACGGAGTAGTAGCCTGTAATCCTGCACCACTGCCAGGCTCACAGCATTATCCTGTTCATCCAAACAAAGCTGTGGCGTAACTGGAGCCCCAGCCGCTCGGTTTAATGTGTGCAATCAGTTCAACTAGTCGCCTCACCTAGGCTTTTCTATTAGCCAGTGTTTTCCTCAGAAGCTTCTAACAAAAGTTTCAGGTGGAGGCAAATGAGTAGCTATTTGTGAGCAGCACATGGTATTGGATTTCACCTGCCGTGGCATTTGGAAGAGAGGCGTTTAGAAGGAGCGATAGATAACACAGCCAGATTTGAATGACTGCTAGGCTAGTTTGAGGGCTTGTCGATACCATGTAGCAGCCCTGTGTCCTGCTGTCAGCCTGCTGGACTCCCTCTTCAAACTTGCAGGGCTCCAGCCCACATGGAGGCAGAATAGTCTGTACTTTTCTCATCACTAATGAGACATGGGGAGTCAATTCCCTTTCAGAACTTTGTTTGTATGTCCCCAGTATCTATCCTCTTCTGCTGAATAAATGCTGTGTGGGAGTCTAAGGATGGATGATCAACTTTTAAACTGCAGTAAGAGAGATCTTTTGCTGAAGAGGGTTTGCTTCTAACAAGGATGACTTCTATTAAGCATCAGCAGAGAAGCTTTTAACTCCTATCTCAGCAGAGTCAAAGCATCTGGAGTGTCTTCTCTACTACATACCATCTCCAATTTTACAGGTAGAGGGATGATGGTGACCAAGAAAAACATACCCGAATTTAATACTTCCCTGAGATGTGCTGTAGTTTTTTAACCCTTTAGAGGGCTTTCACTGGTAAGGTAATACATGTCTGTACTGAGATTTGGAGCACAACTACACCAGTGTCAGCAGTCACAGCTGCAGTCTGGAGATTGGCAGCCTCCCTGCTTTCATGCACCTTGTCATCAGGAAGGGTGGGATAGAGAGTGGAGATATATCTCTGTGTTTTGTGTCCATGGGGGTGAACAAATGAAAGAAAGGATGTTTCAGACATGTCATTAAGCCAGCATTTCAAGTTGTTAATAATAGGCAGCATTGTGAAGCTTCTCTAGGGAGGAGGCTTCTGGTGGTAGCTCTCTCTGCGCTTCCCTGCTGTGAGTCATTGTGAATGCAAGTTCAGAGGAACTGGTACCAAGGAAAAAGCATGGAGATAATAACCTTGAAAAATCAGAAGAAAGGTGGGGGGGGGGGGAGAGTGGGAAGGGAAAGATTATAGACTGAAAAGAGACGAACTGCCTCACCTTAAAGCATTCTGAAAATGACCTCCTGTGATTTTTGGCTATGTGCCTTATCAAAGCCCCCATCTTCTAAGGGAAGGGAGATGTGCGCTGAGGATTAAGGACTTTACACACTGTGCCACGTAGCCTAAGCCAGCAGTTGGTATGCTGCCAGGTTGCAACACGACTCATCAAGGAAATGGAAATGTTTTCAATCTTGTGCTTGCAATTATAAGAAACAGTACTTGTACTGCCTTGGAAAATAGTGTGCTGTGATTTCCTTTTCTCTAAGCATGCATGTCTCCAGTGTTAAAGCAATGCCATTATTCAAGCATGCTTTACCTTTCTAAGAGCCACAGACAATACTATGGTCTGTGGGAATTTTGTGCTGTTTGTTAGCTGCTGGGCCTTCTTTCTTGGTGATAAACATACATTGTGTTATTAAGAAGGACCATTCAGATGCTGTTCTAATTTATATTCCCTTCTACTCTATTGCATGTGCTTATTGTTTGCTAAAGGCTGACAGCCCTGGAGACCTAAGCTCTTTATTTATCTGCAGAGTGAAATTTCTCTCTCTGCCGAGGGATGCCAAGGCACTAATTTTCAATGACACTGCTGCACCAGAAAATATCCTTTCTCTGTTTTCCAGCCAGAATAATTTTCCATGTGAGGAACTCCTGAAATGGAAGTTGATTTGAAGGATTATCTGACAGAGGCAATGGAATTCGGCTTTGATAACCTCGACGAGCCAAAAGGAGGTGAGAAGAAGAATGGCATGCTGTCAAATGTGAGATTTTGTTTCATACCTGTGTCCTAAATCCAAATACTCTTTGCATAGCAATCTTGAGAACTGAACTGTGCAGTCAGAGGTGACCAATACTTTTTTTTTCAGTAGGACCCAGATGCTAATGCAGCATCCTCGTGGGTGGATCAGAGCAGTTTAAGATGGGAGCTCTGTGCATACACACACCTCCACGTGAGACATAGTCACTATCAGAGTGTAGAACTCAAATGTCAGAGGCTTGTGATAATTTTTTATTAATCTTGATCAGAGCTCCTTTAGCTCTCTCCTTTGCTTAGCTCTGTATGGTTTATTAACAGGCATACCTGGTATCCACTGGTCCAGTGATAACTCCCATCTTCTTCTCTTAAGTAATTAAACGTGTTGGTTATCCTGTTGCTAGTATTTTAGGGACACAAAAGCAGAATTCATGGAAGCTACCAGCCAGTTACCAGGAGCCTATAAAGAGTGATATTGAAAGGTGATGATAGTGGGAAATGCAAAATTTAACAAACAGCTGATGTTTGATCTCCTTTACGTTTGTCTAACAACTGTTTAAGCAGGCAGCATGCCCAAGCTTTATACATTCTGGGCCCCTCAGTTCAGGAAGGATGTTGACTGCTGAACATATTCAGAGAAGGCAACAAAGTTGGTGAGGTTTGGAGCACAAGCCCTATGAAGAGAGGCTGAGGGAGCTGGGGTTGCTTAGCCTGGAGAAGAGGAGGCCGGGGGAGACCTTAGTGCTCTCTACAACTACCTGAAGGGAGGTTGTAGACAGGCGGGGGCTGGTCTCTTCTCCCAGCACCAGAACAAGAGGACACAGTCTCAAGCTGCACCAGGGGAGGTTCAGATTGGATGTTAGGAAGAAATTCTTCCACAGAGAGCGTGATTGCCCTTGGATTGTGCTAGCAGCCCATGGAGGTGGTGGAGTCACCTTCACTGGAGGTGTTTAGGAGGAGACTTGATATGGTGCTGGTTGGTGCATGGTTTAGTTGATTAGGTGGTGTTGGATGATGGGTTGGATGCGATGATCTTGAGGGTCTCTTCCAACCTGGTCTACTCTAATTCTTTACTCCTCTTCTAATTCTTTACTCCTCTTCTAATTCTTTACTCCTCTTCTAATTCTTTACTCCTCTTCTAATTCTTTACTCCTCTTCTAATTCTTTACTCCTCTTCTAATTCTTTACTCCTCTTCTAAATCTTTACTCCTCTTCTAAATCTTTACTCCTCTTCTAAATCTTTATTCTTATTCCTATTCTTATTCTTTATTCTTATTCTTTATTCTTATTCTAATTCTATTCTATCCCATCCCTGAAATCCCAGAGAGCAGGAAGCTCCCATTTAGTCTGAGGAAAGATAGCAGCTTTGTCCCAGTGTTTATTCTGCTGCAGCATTCTACAGGAATAGCTACAGGGCATCTACTCAAGAAACGTGAAAAGCAGATTTATTTTAATTACATCAATTTATTTCATTAAAAAGCCTCCTCAGTAACCAACCCTGGTATTGAATGTTTTGTATCTCTCCTAATGCACTCAGACAATGTTTATTTTAATTATTGCAGTAACAGTGAATTTATAGGGCTGTAATTCACACTTCTGGGAAAGGAAAAAAAAACAACCCAAGTGTAACTCTACTATTTGCTGCAAAAACAGTAGGGGAATTCATCAGAGCAAACTGTGTCTTCAATTCTACAGTCCCCCATCAGAGTCTCTTAATGGGTTTCTTATGCAATACCCCCGTGGCATTTGAAGCTGCCCATTGTAGGAACTTGGCAAACACTGGAATAAATCCAAATGAGGAATTCTTAACAGCGTAACCTGTTCACCCTCCTTTCTCTTTGATATCATTCTTCTTCTGGAGTGAAAAAAAACAAAACTGCTTCCAAAATATCTCTATCCTTTCTCTTTATTTAGTCAGCACCTTTGCTTCACCATTTCAGCACAGGCTGTTGCTTTGGAATGAAGAATCAGACCCCTTGTAGCTCCTGAAGAGCCTGTCTGGCTCTCAAGTATGAGATGCCTCCAGCTAAGCTGTTGATAATTCTTGCTGAGCTTTTCTGTGCTTGGGTCTATGGAAATAAACTCTTCAAATAACTTGATCTAAAAGCAAAACCTAAAAATATGCTTATAACACCCCACCCTCTTTCCTATTTTAGGAGGTTTTGATGTGTGAAAGGGCTACTTGCAAATGGTAAGGGAAGACTGGTTTTGCATCACGAGTACCTCTGGGAAGCCTTGTAATGCTGAAATCAATTCTGCCTCC